>PNEQ01046667.1:30684-59673 GCA_003012365.1 Medauroidea extradentata | reverse complement strand
GCGTGGTAGTAAACGCTGAAAACATCAGTTGATTTGTACGCTTTTTACGAAGCCAATATGGATAAAATACTCAATGCCAATCCTAGGTAATGGTATTTGGCAATTTTATGAGTAAATATTTATCCAAAATTACTAATGCATTACGCGTGATCTCTTGCGCCGCAGTTAAATGCACGAGGTTCTGACGTCAGAGATTGTGCCTCAGAAGTTGTAACACTGGAAACAATTTTGTTTAAAACGTTGGCTAAAACTATTGTCTAGGATTGTTATTGTTTAATTTTCGCAAATTGGCTTCAAGAAACCTACGGTTATAGATTAGCGTTGAATTACGCCCTCAAAGCGTTTTTGTTCGTAAATGCACGTATTAGAAACACGTCGAGAAGTTCCTCAGAAGAAAAGAGTTGTGCTAGCACGCTGCAACGCTAAAAATCTCTTCAGTGAAATCTAAGTAGGTTTGATGTAGTGTGCTTGCATACAGAATTATTATTAAATTTAGTTTACTCTACACTAATTTTTTGGTCAGCAGTCCTTGTGCCAGAAATACGCGACAGTTTGGCTAAACCACAAGAAGTGCCTTGTAGTGCAGGTGTTGAGTGTACTCGGCAGCTGCTCGTTGGAACACCCGGCTAGCAGATGAGGCTGTATCAGCGTGTCTTTTATTCGCAGATCTGCTTAGGGCTTTTTTGCCACGATACAGTGTTCTGCGCAAGGCCTGCCGGATGCTTCTACGAGACGTGCTAAGCCAGACTTCGTGTAGGCAAAGGTAAATACGAGAACATTTTTGAAAATTATGTTAAAGTTAGCCTTTAATTCTCTTGCAGTGATTCTGCACGCTACATTAATGACGGATTCCATTATTTACGTCGAGCCGTTTACCAAGAGAAAATTTTGGTAATACAATTTGAATAAATTTTATGGCTCAAAAACCTAAAATACAATAACATTATCTTAACACGCCCTCTTAGGGGCCCATGGTGCATGAATAAATGCTAAATGCATCTATCACAAGTAGTAGGAGGCTCGAAGCCAATAAGAAAAACAAAATCTGTACAAAGGTATTTTCCAACTTCCTGAGCAAAAATTTTCCCTCAGCGACGTATTTCTTAGGGCTTAATTTCTTACGCCGTAATTTTGTACATTTATTTGAGGCAGAAGAAATGATGCTAAGCCAATATGGCATTTTGGAATAATGCTTGCTTATTAAGTTGGCAAATATCATTCACTAGAATTGCTGTTTCTTAGTTTTTCTATATAAATTTAAATCAACCTGTATAATTCAATTGACTTTAATAAACATGTATAATTCAATTGACACTTAGAGCGTTTATTTATTTACCACGGACCTTCGGCGCCAGTCGCCATATTGAATTATTTAATTTTTTGCTCTTATGAAATTCTGAGAAGAAAAATATGAAATTTATTATTATAATATAAATTCTATTTACCTTGCCCTACAATAAAAGCATCGCAGTTGAAATTTAACGTATATTTAAGCCGCATTCAGTCGAGCAATTTTTTTTTTTATTTTCTTTATTTGCTCGACTGATTGTGGCTTGCATACACGTTAAAAGTTCAACTGCGATGCTTTTAGTGTAGCGTAAGGTAAGTAGTATTGATATTATACTAGCAAATTTTACACTTCTCAGAATTTCATAAGACGAAAAATAAAATAATTCAATATGGCGACTGATGCAGAACCTTAAGTCCGACCGCTTGGCTCAGTGGTGAGACCTACTGGCCGATATGCTAAGGGTTCGGGGTTAGATTCCCGGCCGGGGTAGAAAATGTACAGATACCTCCCCGAGGTTGATGACTGGGTTTTGTGTTGTCCGCTCATACCCATACTGCATAAGGCAATGGCGAACCACCGCAGTATCATCACAGACTAAATAGTAATACAGACGTGAAATGTCGTGGCGGCTCGTTTGATGAGAGCGAACTTCGCAGTTTATTGGCTGACCGCGGCTGTTGATACCGGCCCCGTGTACGTTTGGTTCCTACATGCTACGGTAGGTTTCCCATTGGCCTGGTTGCCGGCCGACAAGCCAGCTGCCTTAAGTTGATTGACGGTATGTGTTTCCGCCATTTTGCTGGCCAGGGAAGCCATTTTGCTGGCGTGTGTTAGCGAGTTCGCCATCCTACCGGGTATTTCACTTCTGTATTCCTAATTATTCTGTGTTACCATCCTCGCCTAATCGCGTCTGAGGTGTTCCTGTGAGGTTGCAATCAGCATCTGTGCTGAAAACCCATAATCGATTATCGTAAATAACGAAGATAAGTCATTCATTATTATATGAATAACGAGATTATCTTCGAATGTATGTTTGTTTAGAAAATGCAGTGAAAAGGGGTTTGAAGAATCAGTAAAAGCGTTATGTGACAATTACAATAAAAGTAAAAATAATAAATGAATCTTTACCAGTAATGTAATAACGCTCCTCCTCCTCCCCTCACCCGGTGGATTATTGCACACGACCGATTACCAACTCGTCCATCAAATGGACAAACAGTCTACTAAACGTTCCGCAGAAATAACCTTGCTGGGCTATAAATGCTCCTTGGAACCAATTAAGTCGTGGCTAAAAGTTCTGTATCCGCAGTCATACCCGCAGAAATCACTTTCGCGTTACGCCCAGTAGCTACATAATTATCTTTTATGTAATCCGCTGTTTTCATATGATTCAGATACGTTCAAGGTCATGGCAGATAGTTTTTTTTCCTAACAAGGTGGTAAGTTCTGAAATGATATTACAACTTGCTTTATCTAGGCTGTGTGATGTGCACATGTTTGCAAGCATTTTGCAAAATAATGTAGAGTTCGCGTACAAAAAAATAACTGATTTTGGTTTATTTTCAAAACGTAATTTGTGAATATTTAGAGTAAAAAAATTAAGGAATAATTAGGGGCGTAATGTAATACTGCCAAAACAGTGTAGTTATTCTTCTAAAACAATATAGGCCCTAAGCTTAAGGTTGCTTTTAAAAAATATTACGGAAACTGTCGTGGCATTAAAAAGGCGCTATCAAAAATTATTTTGAATTTATACCAAACACTGTTAGACTTTTAACTTGGGCTTTAAAAAAAGTGTTTGTTTATACGGATTAAAATACCGATGTCATAGTCTGCGTGTAAAGATGATCCTAATCATAAACGAAATAAGTGAAAAGCAGAGATGCTTTATTGGATATCTTTGTGATTACACACAGCCTTGTATTTTTTTAAAATTGTATTTATTCACAATTTTTGCCTATTTCGACTATTTTTTAAAATTATCAGCACACCATTTTTACTATCACAATTTTGAAATCATCGTTTTGAGGTAGGCTACTCTCATTTACAATTAGAAGAAAATAACCTAGTTCGGTTCACGTATGTACCACACAATGTTTTAAGACCCTTGGGTCTGCAATTTACACTTTAATTAAAAAATTTTAATTACAGCCTGCTCAGTGAAAAAATCTTTAGTTATGTACCGTATCAAGCAGCAGTAAACAAGTGACGCGGTCTTGTTACCACAGATATAAGACGAGTACACTTCATTTAAAGTTAATTATAACAACAAACAATCCGGCTTCTCCTGGACTCATCACACCTAATTGTATACTATGGGTTGATATGATCATGCCACGTACGTATTATAGCACAGAACAATACGGAACACGACCTAACCTTTCGCATCGGAGAACGTAGCAGCGTTCGCCACATCTAGAGACATGAACTTTTCGCGAAAAGAAATTTGCCTCACTTTGTGTCAGTGACTTGTGTGCACGTCTGCAGACTTGCTTCACGGTCAGAGATAGGATGTTTTGACATTCGTGTGTCGTGGGGTTTTACACGCAAATCACAGACGTGTGGTTATACAGTAACCTTATTATGATTGGTACAGTCAAATGAGAAACGTCACAGTTCAAAGGCACGCTGCCAATATCTATGAAGCAGAACTGCAGACGTGCACATAAGGCACTGGAACAAAGTGGGGCAAAATTCTTTTCGCGAAAAGTTCATGTCTCTACACATGACATGTTTTGGCATGAAATTCAAATTTTCGACGCTCGTTATGCTTGCTTGCTCTTATTTTGCCACGCACACACACGTATGTATAATATATAATATATGTGTAGTTTAAGTGAACGCTCTTAAGTAGGTTGCATCACGTATTTATGCAGAAATTAATTCATTTTCGTATTACATATAACTAAAGCGTTCCCGTAAAACGGGGCGAATAGAAACACTGGCGTGAACAGAAACAAAATGACAAACAAATCCCTTGATTATGTTTTTTGCTTAGATAAAATTAAGTTACAATAAAAATAATGGTTTGTGAGCAATTTTCACTGGCCCTTTTAAAAACAGAATTTTTGAACCGGAGTTTATTCTGAAAATTTTGCTTTTAAATTGTGTTTCTATTCTCCCCGTTTTACAGTACGGGAATTACTATAAATGTATTTTTAGTTGCATTATATATTTCCACTAAGTAAGACATGTTAGCAGTTACGCATATTTATAATTAGAAACCAAATAGTTATTATTTTCGTTTAAAACGTCCTGAGTCCTTGAATAAAAATTTATATTATCTACATTCATTCCGAATTATGCCATCAAATAAGAATTACGGCTGAATCTAAATTGGAGTCTGTTACCAGCAAACAAATAGCCCAGCTGTGTCCTGTATTGTTGCCTTCTGTAGTGTGTCAGTCAATGTATGGGTCAAATCAATAAATAACTGGCAGATACATAGTCCTAGCATTATACTTCGTTGGCTATTGTACGAGGGGTGTAATGGAAGTTAGTTTCGTCTGTTCTTTTTTCACAAGGAAAATTTTATTGCCAGACAAAATACGCCGCGGTATCATAAACTATACAACTTGCACTATTTTTTTTGTATGGTCACCACCGACATCGAGACATTTTATCGTAGCGTGTAATCAGTTTGTAGAAAGCACTCTGGTATAACTCGGTGTACTGCGAGGCAAGGAATTGTCGCACGGCCTGCTTCACCTCGGCATTGTTGAAGTGACATCCCGAGAGTGCAGCTTTCAATGCAGGGAAAAGGCGACAGTCTGAAGGGGCGAGATCGTGGCTGTAGGCCGGGTGATCCAACCTCTCCCATCGCTGTGGCAAATGTCTCAATGTCGTTGGCGACTATGTCGAAAAATAGTGCAAGGTGTATAGTTCATGATGGTGTATTTTGTTTGGTAATAAAGTTTCCGTGTGGGGGGGGGGGGGGAACGAAACTTACTTTCGGAACTCCCCTCGTATTTGGTTGCAGCGCGCGGGTGGAAGACAAAGGCGTTTACAAGAAGTAACTTGCTTAAGAAGGCGTGGTACATAATTCAACGCTAAAAGCATTAATATATAACTGTAGGTTTCTTGAAGCCGATTTGCGAAAATTAAACAATAGCAATCCTAGACAATAGTTTTAGCCAAAGTTTTAAACAAAATAGTTTCCAGTGTTACGATCTTCTGAGGCACAATCTCTGACGCCGGAACCTCGTGCATTTAACTGCGGAGCAATATATCACGCGTAACGGATTAGTAATTATGGATACACGTTTATTCGTGAAGTAGGCAAATACCATTATCTAGGATTGTCATTGAGTATTTTATCCACATTGGCTTCGAAAAAAGCGTATAAATCAATTTATGTTTTCAGCGTTTATTTATATAACACGCACTCTTAAGGTACCTAGGTTTGTTACGTTTTTTCACAAAGTTCGCTCGATCACTACAGGTTAGACAGGTTGTGGTCGAACGAATACATGCGATTAGCTTGGTTTAGTTTTTAATGCAAGCAGACTTTTTAACTAGAATCACTTTGTAATCGCCTCGAGTTGAAATTTTTTCTGCCCGGGTCTGACCGGCTGATTTTCCGTAAACGCCTCAAGAAGACTGTTGTAAAACTGCAGTCCGCGCGCCTAGTACCTCTCGTGTTATCTTTAGGACTTTCGTCCGTACAGACATAAGGCGGTTAAGTTATATTTAGTGTATTGTTTTTTGTTCATGGCGAAGTTAAGGCATGTAGCTTTCTCTTAATTTTAACCATTTTTATCGCAAATACACAAAACCACACACACGCACACAAATTGCAAATAATAAATACTAATGATAGTTACTGAAAGAAAAACTGTATCGCTTAAACAGTTAATAAAAAGAACTACGTAACTTAACATGCATAAAACTTAAGAAATATATATAACTGACAAGATAATTAACGAAAAATACTAAGCAAATCAAACAAAACGCTACTTTCACAGTTAATTCAAAATTGTTACCACAGGCAGTTGTAACTTTATAGAATATTAACCGAATATACAAAATGAGTCGTTCTTGCAAAGAATGACATAACAAATTTTATTGTTAATAAAAATAATACTAACACTTAATATTAATAAACAAAAAACTAGTATTAATTGGAGTTATGCAGAAGGGAACCAATCCACAAATTACTGGAACTTAGATATTCAAGGTCAAAATTTACTGTACCCATATAAACCTTGTATAAACCACTTTTTCTTGCTTCTTTTTATTCAAATATTATGATTTAATACTTGTTCTTTTTCTAGAATTACATTCTTCTACTTGGAATTATTATCTCAAAGTAAATTTCTTTGTGAACTGGTTCTGTTCTGCATAACTCCAGCCAATTGTAACTCGCGGGAGTTCGGTTTGTTCGATCACCAGGTTATTGTCTAACAGACTTCAAGCAACTCAGGGTCTCGTGACTTACTGTACGCTGGAAAACACTTTTCGGGTTGCTGTATGAATGTCGCAAGCTGAATGTTTGCCCTGGCTTGGCTAAACTCGCGACTTAATATAACCTGCAGCTGACGTTACAGCTATGTCGGAGGCATGTCGACACACTTACTGCCAGCAGTGATGTCTTTATCTCGCATATTTGAGAGGTTTCAAGACAAACTACAAGTGAGTCGTCTATATAAACCACTACAAACACTTGTCAGCTTATTCCTTTTCTGCAGCGTCTTAATTGGTCCACGTCCACTGTAGGCCAACTGTTCAGCATTCGTCATTGGTTGAATGTTGACGATGGCGTGCTGAGTTAATTACACTGAAACCAAAGGGTCTGCATACTGTACGGGACTCAGGTCTGGGACCCTGGCCACAGAATATGTAGGAATACAGAAGTGAAATAGCCGGTAGGACAGCGAACTCAGTCACACACGCCAGCAAAATGGCTTCCCTGGCCAGCAACATGGCGGATACGCCTACAGCCAATCAGCGAAGGGAGTTACCCTGATAGCCGGCAGCCAGGCCAATTGGAAACCTGCCGTGACGTGCAAAAACCAAGTAGAAACGGGGCTTGTGTTAACAAACTCGGGCAGCCAATAAGCGGCGAAGTTCGCCCGTATCAAAGGAGCCGCCACGTTATTTCACGTTTGTGTTACTATTTAGTCTGTGCCCTGGCCGTGAGGGAACGTGGGGTTGTATGGAAGCAGGTTTTGTCGGAATGAGGGATGTTGTCAGCAAGAAATGTCGCCAGCTAGATCTTCTAACACATTACCAGTAACAGACCTCGCCCTGACATCTAGACCTGCTTAAACAACACGACCTTCCCAAGCCAGGGTCCCAGACCTGAGTCTCGCACAGTATCGATGGCCCAGATTGAAAGGGAAACAACTAAAAATGTCCAGTTTTGAGTAAAGTGCATATATGTTTTCCGTTTCGCCTAAAAATGTAAATTAACATATTTGGTTTGTGTCAATTTGAAGCTAAAATACGGAGGCAACTATTTACTGTGTTTAAAGTGTTTATAGTCTGCCTTTGCTTAGGTTATCACGCCTTGAAATCAAATAAATATAATTTCTAGCTCTTTACTGGTAATCAGAATAAAGTGCCATGCTATTAAAACAAGTGAATCTACGTGTTGTTTTTCTTTCAACTGAGTAGAGCGCATTTCTGTCTAGGTGTTGGTGAGGCAAACTCAAAAATACAATTTTTAAATTTTTTTCCCCCTTTTGAACTGGGCCGTCGATATTATAACACGTTTGAGCCGTGTGCAGTATTCACTTTAACTAAGATTTTAGTATACTATGACAGTGCCGTTAAACACTAGCGAGACAATGGTTTGTAACTTACTTAAAAGCGCGAAACATTTGTCATGAAAGTGTAGCCGGAGCTTTACTCAGACATAGTATATATACTGTGTGTTGTAACTACGTGCTGCAACATCCTGCAAGTCAGTGCGGTGTGTACGTGCTGTTCTGACCAATGTTTTGTCTTCAATGAGGCCTATATTTGATACGAATATTTGACGAAATGTGGTCATCAAACTTTTCTGTCAAATAAAGTTTGTCTGTTACTATCAACTATATTTCTATCACTGGCTCGGTCCCCGGAATTTTTGCATGTGGGAATCGTGCCGGACGATGCCGCTGGTCGGCGGGTTTTCTCGGGGATCTCCCGTTTCCCCCGCCCATTCATTCCGGCAATGCCCCAATCACAGACTAAATAGTAATACAGACGTGAAAAGACGTGGCGGCTCGTTTGATACAGGCGAACTTCACCCCTTATTGGCTACCCGAGGCTGTTGATACCAGCCCGGCGTATGTTTGGCTCCTGCATGTTACGTCCTATTGGCCTGGCTACCGAGTAGCAGGGTAGCCACATTACGTTGATTGGAGGTAGGCGTCTCCACCATGTTGCTGGCCAGGGAAGCCATTTTGCTAGCGTGTGTGACTGAGTTCGCTCTTCTACCGGATATTTCACTTCTGTATTCCTAGATATTCTGTGCCCCAATCTCACACCATGTCATCCGCTACCAGCGCTAAAGATCTCTCGTTTATTTCAAACAATTGCAAATAAGTCAAATATTTTTTAACCAAATGCTTTGAAAAAAATTTGATTCAGTGTACAGCTGTACGATACGCAATTTTACCAGAGCGATTTTTAAAATAATGTACCGTTTGTGAGCAAAAAATTGTTTTGCTTCATTTTGGCTTATTTTCACAACAAAATGTGTACTATTTCGGGGGCAACAATCTAAAAATCAGTTTGGTGTATTGCAACAGAAAAATTCATGTACAAACGTTGATATATGTGTTAAAACTGCCAAAGGAATTTTTGATATATGTATTAATTTACGTTACAAAAAATATTTTAGAAACCACTGCTAAACTAGAGAGCGAGGCCTTAAGCGCCGACCAAAATCTCTTACTCTATCACTGGCATATATTTTCTTGGAACTTTTATTTTCGTAAAGTTTGCCATTACTCATTAAAGCATATTTTCTAACCGCCGAAAATGGTAGTTTCTAGTTTCTGCGGTTTTTTTTTTTTTTTTTTTTTTTTAGATATGTAAATCTTGGCGCAATATCTTTTAAAGGCGTGTTTAATACACCTTAATATGTAAATATATGTCGTAAAATGATAGGGTCACCAATGGAAAACTCAATGCAGGCGTGTTGTCGGCCAGTTTAGTGACTTGCACCTATTGTGAGCTGCACCTAGAGTGTGCTGTCTTTTCCTTACAGCTTTTTTCCTACCAGGCTTGGAACACGCATTGTTCACCCAGACGATGAAGTAGTTGTGTGACTGCAGCATGTGACAGGGTATTTCGAGATGAAAGTCGCCCGGAGCTTGGCATCAGGTCACCCGGCCTGACCGCCTTCAACACCAGCAGTGCAGACTAGTTGGCGTCTCGCTCTGATTACTTCGCTCTGTGCTCTGGCTGGTTGTTCCCGCGCTGAAGCTCGCTGCACGGCTGCAGTCACACTGCCTGCTTATCGTTAGCCACCCCACATGATTGCGCACAGGTAAAAAAGTCCTTCAAGAAGGGAAAGAAATCGTGGATTAATTTTGTAGACGTTACTTGGGAGTTGATTTTCATCTCACAAAAAATTACCTCAGCCAGTTTTCTCACAATGGCATTTCACATTGCATGTTTTTACTTCGTACACCCCCCGGAGGCCAATTAATATTATGAAAGGAAGTATTCACAATCAAACTACAAGCCACGGACTAAGGTTTGAAGCATATGAAAATCCACTACAAAATATTTTTGCATTAAAAAAATTATAAAAGCAGCAAAAGAATTCCTAATTTCATAATTGTTTAAATACAAAGACTTTATAATGTGTATTTATATGCTTCAAGCCTTAGTCCTTAACATGTAGTTTCACTGGGAATTATTGTTTTGTTTCATTATGTTAATTTGTTTTTCGGAAGGAGTTTGCAGTAAAAACGTCAACATTTTGATTAAATTGCTGCTGTGGGAAAAGTGTCCTAGTTTTTTTTTTGCGCGGGTGGAAACTCTACTCCCAGGTAACACGTTCCTACAAAACTAACACTATATAATACAAATATAAAATTATGATTTTTAAATCTTGAATCCCCTAAATGATTTTGGGTTGCAAAATCCGAAGGCGCATCCTGGTGAGAAAGGTAGGGTTGAGTAAAAATCATTTTATGAAAGCAAAAACTCTATTATCCAAGCTATATACCAATATACCTCCTTGAAGATGAAAATTACAATTGTTATGTTTGCTTCCCTCGCCAGTTTTGAAATGTGCCCCTGGCGAAAGGCACTGTACGGTCCACCTCCCCCTAAAAAAATTCCCATTTTAGAGCAGTTTCTTGGTATCACTTAAATTACCGATGTATCCAATAATGTGAAAAGGGTGGACTGGCCGTAATTGTCGCAGTCAAGTTGAAGATTAAAATGATGCTATTTGTTTAACTGTGTATTATGTTAAAAATAGTTTAAAATACTGAATTGTGAATAATTGTATATACAACGCTGACAATCTTAGCGAACATAAAAATACGGTTATTTAAATGTATGCAATGAGTGCTATGTAAGGCCTATGTAATCAATCAGCCAGGATGGCGTCTTCCATCTTTACAGGCTTCAACTGCAACCTGTGATGGACTCCACTTTTTTGCACAACTTGTTTCTATGTCTTGCAGATCTGCAGTTCTGCTTCGTCGTCGTTTTTAGCTCTCACTCACCTTGCGTATATTCGCAAATAACAGACATGTGTGTCGCCGCGACCTAATTTAGATTGGCACAGTCAAATAAGCGACGTCTCTGCACAAACACATGCTGCTAACAGCCACGACCAGAGCTACACATGCGCATGTAAGCAATTCAAACAAGATGGCGCAAAATTTTTTCGTTTTTAACAAAATTCAGGGGTCCTTCCTTGACAATCACGTTTTGATGGTAATAAGTATTTTATACAGTCTTGTCAAAAATAAAATTCCCAAAGAAAATTGCACCAATTGTGGCCTCGCGTCAGTTGTTCATGCTATGCTCAGTAGATTTTTTCCACAGTGGTGCACTGAAATCGTGACGTCCGTAAGGGACTTGAAAGACTAGAAACAGACTGTCGATGGTCGCTAGTTGTGGCCAGGGCTGACTCGGGGGCGTAATTCCAAACTCGTCGTCGTCGATACACGTGTCAGATCTGCGGGGCTGCGTGTGCAGAATAATGCTGCAGGCTTGTAGACTCTGTGGACTATCACGCGCGCATCAGGACTTGTTTTTACAATCGTCGGCCTTGACTGTCCACGCGCACACACTTCGGATGAGTGGTCGCTTTGGCGCGCACCTAGATCGTGTGTTGTGTTGTGTGAAGGGGAGGCGGGACTTGAAAACCTGCTGGGTGACGTGGCCGTGCGCTATATGATTGTACGCCTGGCTCTGTCCAGGGTTGCGACAATTATGTTTCGTATTTGATTTCGCCAAGTTTCGACGAGCCTCAACCCACAAACCGAGTGATGTGGCGCAACGGTGATACGTTGTACTATCGTTCGGGAGGACCCGGGTTCGAACCCCGCCTCCAGCCATCCTGATTTCGGTTTTCCATTGTTTCCCGAAATCTTTTCAAGCGAATGCTGGGATGGATCCTTAACAAAGGCCATGGCCGACTCCTCCTCTACCAGTTCCTGTCACCCAAGTTGTGTTTCACCACCTCTAATGGGGCCGCGGTGGCCGAGAGGTCAGACCTCTCGCCTCCTACCAAGGCGATCCGGGTTCGATTCCCGGCGGGGTCGGTTCCCGGATTTTCGCATGTGGGAATAAGTGCAGGACGATGCCGCTGGTCGGCGGGTTTTCTCGGGGATCTCCCGTTTCCCCCGCCCTTTCATTCCGGAGCTTCTCCATACTCACATGTCACCCCCCACCAGCGCTAAAGACAAAAAATCCCTCACTTACTCACCATCTCTAATGGCCTCCCTGTCGACGAGATGTAAAGTCCACTTACTTTACCACAACCAACAAAATGTATCATTCGTACGATGGCTTACAGCTCAGAGAAAATCCACCGGAAAGTAACCTAATCAGCGTAATTGATGAAAAGTTTTTGCAAGAATGGACAACTGGTACCTCCAGGTGTATTTGTAAAGAGCAAACGAATAGTAATAAAGAATCGCAATAATGTTGTGTTCATTTCTGAGAGAAAATTGTGAAAAGGTGAACGTGGAAGTACAGAAAAAGATTCGTAATTTTCACAAAAATAGTTCTCAGTGCAGGGTCTGGGAGCGAGTGGGCGCTAAAGATGACTCTTGTTCGATGATGACTTGCCTTGTTGCCTCTAAGCGCAAGGCGCTCGTCTGATATGTCCCAGCGCCGCTACAGGTCACTTCGATTGTTTTACACTAAACTTATGGTTTTAACTGTTATGTTTCTTATACTGAGTACACGCCAAAATTGTACTCCAATGTATAGGGACAGGAAAATTTCGCGAATTCAGTGACCCGTATGCTAGAATTCATTGTCCTATGCAAACCGAAGCCCTGCCTATTCGTACATTGTCTACTGTTCCCGTGAGTAGCAGCTAGTGAACAAATGGTCAGTGTTCAGTGTGCATACGATAGTTGATTCTAACATGTCGGTCATTTAATTCTCGAAATTTTTCTGTCGCTACCAATAGATTATTGACCTGCAGTGTTAGCTATGGGAGTAGTTTTCATAGTTGTTAAATTATATTTTCACTATGTGCAAATTTCGCGTATTATTTGTCAACAGGCAGGTTATACATTCATCGACACATTCCGCGACGTCATTGGCTCGGGCCTTTGTGCCTTTTATGCCGGCATTACAAAATAGTGGGCATTTTACAGTTGGCCCCATGGGCGTACCCAGGGCAGTGACACTTGGGGCATGTGTCCCTCCCCCCCCCCCCCCCAAAGGACAGAGGTTTTAGTTTTTTAATATTAATTTGTGTGTGTACTACGTGCGCATGTGTGTTGATAGTAGGCATTCAAAGAGTGTTTAGGTGTTTCTGAACTAGTATAATATGATTAGAGATGGTGTAAAATGGCGATAATGTTTTCTGCCAGCATATTCTGCAAATCAGTGTAGCGTCCTGCGTCATGTATTGTTGGCCGACTGTTATGTGGCACAGCCTAGTTGTTTACATCATTGGCCCAGTCAAATAGGGACTCACCAGTAACGAAATAAAAGTCTCAGAAATGAATACATTACATTGAAGCCTAGCAAACGATTAATTACCGTCTCTAAATATAATGTATAAGATTCATTGGCCTGTTGTTCACTGAATTTTTATTTATTTGGTTTTTGCACTCCCCAAGCCAAAATCCTAAATGAGTCCGTGGTTGACATGTCATTGCTTGAAAAAGTCCTGCCGGCGTGCCACACAAACTGCCGACCAACAGCAGAAGTCGGATGAACAAGCAATAATTTGGAGTTCATTATTAAGGGTGTTCAAGTGTGATAAAATCATAAATTTATATTTTTGTGAAATATCGTTAGTTTTGTAGACGATACTTGTGAGTGTGGTTTCCTGTTACAAAACAGTTTTAGCTCTCATAGTTTTCTCATGGTGCGCCAGTCAGAATTTGCTTGTTACACTGACATGCAAATAGTGAAATCCAACCAACCTACTTTAAAGCGAAATAATTCACTGTGAATTTACATCCCATTAGCTATGAAATAAAACATTAAAGAACCCCAACATTCCATATTTTGAAATTTTTGAAAAATCGCAAAGGGACAAAAAAATTTTTACAAAATTAATCATTAAAAAAAATATAAAACTATTTCGCGGGATGTTTCCTAATGTGTTATTACGTAGCCCATGACCTGTTATTTCACTTGTATATGTCAACTGGTTTTCACTATTTGTATGGCCCAGCAGAACATGCAAATTATGTCTTTGACGCACTGTTATGAGAAAACTATGCGAACTAAAATTGTTTTGTGAGAGAAAACTACACTCATTATTGTCAACAAAGCTAGCGATATTTCATAAAAATATAAAATTATGATTTTATCGCACATGAACACCCTTAAGGTGGAGTGTTAGACAACTTAGTAGTATTTTCATTTTTTGCGCCACTACATTTATTCTAATTGTATTATAAATATTTTATCTTCGACAGATCATAGGTAGAGATCGCGGAAAAACTTGACTTTTCATTGGGCTTCAACGTACGTTCTTCGTATAGAAAGATCACTAGCTTCCGCTTGTACATGAGGCTTTTGCCCTATCTGACTGGACCAACAAGAATCCCGCTATTGAAATATTTAATGCCTATTATTGGTCTGCAGACAGCTACGTTGTGTCAGATGTATATCACTCAATCATTTACGTCACGAGAAACTACAGCGTTTTCAAGGGAATGTTCACACAAACCATTTTCGCGATGTACCATCATCTCTAATCATCGGATATATTCTTGGTAAACTGCTTGAGATAAATGATAATATAATCTTTAATTAATTTGTCATGCATAATCATTGCAAGATAATTATAGGTTGACCTTTGAGAATTATGTTGCAATGATTCTGCATGACAAATTAATGAAAGACTCAAATTTTATTTATGTCAAGCAGTTTACTAAGAATATATCCAATGCTTTGTCGAAGATGAAATTTTGATAATAGAATTTAAAAAAAAAAAAAAATGGTACAAAACTGAAAATACGATTAAATTATCTACTCCCCTTAACGGAAAATCGATAAGCCTCACCTTGGTTAGTTATAGCATGTTAAAATAACTGTATATGAGTCGACGCTAAATGGATTGACTGTCAGTGTTAACAGCTGTATCGTTTTTTATGCATGTGTTCTCGATGGATTACTAAGGGTGTTACTGACAGGCGTATGTAATGCAGTATTACCATTGTTCTTTTAAGCAGGGACCAACCTGTATTATTGTGGAAAGTAATGTTTTAAGTCGAAAACAAATTCCGATAATTATGTTTTTCTAATAATAGTATTTTACGAGATGCGGCAGTCTCAAAATTACATTTGGGTACAGCGAGCACTAACATATACGAAGTGTGACATGAGTGAACTTAAAAAAAGTTGAAGAGTATGACTGAGGGAGACAGTAAACGCAAATAGAGCGGATAATAATGTTTATGATGACTGATACTACGCTATTCCAGGAACGCAATAAAGCAGCTGTCAAGAAGAGGAGGTATTTGTTAGGGGCCACTTTGTTCCATGCGGTGCTTGAGTTTCTGGACATGATGGCGCCACGGGAGAGCAAATAAAAAGCGAATAAAGCTCCAAACTGAGATGTCCTTGTTTTTATTACAAATGAGCGCTCCATTTCTCTCTTTTTACTGTTGAAACTGTGTGTTCTGGTTTCTTTTCGCGATGTGAACTTGTGGACGTCAGTGAAGGGGGAAGAGAGCTGGATTGATGAGCCCAATTTATTAACTCAGAAATTTTCGAGTTGTGTTGACAGGAAATATTGGTGCAGTTGGAAGAGACGCCGTATGCATTAAGAGGGCGTGGTACATAATTCAACGCTAAAAGCATTAATATATAACTGTAGGTTTCTCGAAGCCAATAATAGTTTTAGCCAAAGTTTTAAACAAAATTGTTTCCAGTGTTACCTACTTCTGAGGCACAATCTCTGACGCCGGAACCTCGTGCATTTAACTGCGGCGCAAAAGACCACGCGTAACGAATTAGTAATTCTGGATAAATATTTACTCATAAAGTTGGCAAATACCATTATCTGGGATTGTCATTGAGTACTTTATCCATATTGGCTTCGAGAAAAGCATAGAAATCAATAGATGTTTTCAGCGTTTATTTATCTACCATGTACTCTTAAAGGTCTATGGCTACTTATATTTTCATATGCAGTTCTGCGTCATACTAAGTGATTCGACTATTCGAGGGCGGATCCAGCTCTAGGTATTTGGGGATTCCTAAAGTAGCATTGCCACACCCCAAGTCAGAAGAAGGGGGAGGGGGCCGGGAGCTCTCCCCCGGAAAAATTTAGTTTTTAAGGTTCAAAATGGTGCTATTTAATTAAGGCTTTTCCTAAACAAAAATTGAATGTACCACTTAAAAATTTGTAGAATTTATAGATAAGCTATACGTAGAGATGATGGTTTATCGCGGGAAAATCTAACTGTTTGCTGGGTTTCAACGTATTTTCCGTATATCAAAAGCTCATTGGCTTTTCATTTTACGTGGAGGTGTTACCCTATTTGACTGAGCCAATAGGAATCCTACTATTGTTTTATTTGATGTCTGGCGTTGGTCTGTAGACAGCTACGGAGTGTCACACACATATCACCCAATCATACGTGTGAACCGTTTTTTCAAGGGTATGTTGGCACAAAACATTTTCGCGATATACCAACATTAAGGCCCGGTAGTTTTCGCGAAAATATTTTTGCCCCTCTTTGTTTCAGTGTCTTACTTGTACACCTGCAGCTCAACTTCATGATTATTTGCAGAGTGTTTTTGTGCAGAGTTATTATTCATTTGACTGTGCCAATCAGTACATGGACAACAGTCACACAATACGTCTGTGATTTGCGGGTTTAAGGTTGTTCACGTGGCAGAAATTCAAAATTTTATATTTGCTTGGCATAGTGTTAGTTTTATAGACGTTACTTGTGACTACATTTTCCACTTGTAGAAATCTTTTAGCTCATATAGTTTTCCCATAGCGACATGTCAAAGTCAGAATTTGCAAGCTACAGGAACATAGGTTTAACAAAAACCAAGTGACTTGCTCGAATGCAATAATTTACACTGAAATTAAATACAATGGGCACTACGCTAAAATATTTAAAAACACACAACAAAGTCATTTTGACTTTTTTAAAACTTGCCATAAATGAGGTAAATTCTCGTAATTTTCGGATTTTTTTTAAAAAAGTACAAATAAATTCCATTCTGTGTTTTAAAATCTTTTAGCATAGTGCCCATTGTATCTAATTTCAGTGTAAATTATTTCATTCGAGTAAGTCACTTGGTTTTTGTTAAACCTATGTTCCTGTATCTTGCAAATTCTGATTTTGACGTGCCGCTATGGGAAAAGTATGAGAGCTAAAAAATTTCTACAAGTGTAAAATGTAGTCAGAAGTAACGCCTATAAAACTTAACACTATGCCGAGCAAATATAAAATGTTGAATTTTTGCCATGTGAACAACCTTAACCTCTAGACGCTGGGTGTTACGGCATCACATCGCTGACCACAAAGCAGAGATGCAGGTGCGCACGTAAGGCACTGGAACAAAGTGCTGCAAAAATCTTTTCGCGGAAACTACTGGGCCCTAACCATCATCTCTAGGTATACATAGACCCCCCCCCCCCTCTTCCTGGATACGCTCCTGCAGTGATTGGAGGTTTTTAACTCTCGGCGTCTAGAGGTACAACCCGCAAATCACATACGTGTGATGTTGCAGTTACCTTGTTCTGATTGACACAGTCAAATAGGAGACGTCACTTAGCAAAGACACAGCTGCCAATAACCACAACGCAAAGCTGCAGATGTGCACGTGAGGCACTGAAACAGACTGGGGCAGAATTGCCCCGTCTTTTTGTGCCAAGACTTCTACTTGACTGGACCAATCAAAATTACGTTACTCAGATTGCAAATACACGAAGGATTATACGCGAGTGCATGCATCTGGACGCGTACCTATCAGTTCAATTCGTCCAGTGACCGATGTGAACTACAGTTTCTAGGGAAACATTGGTGGCGTTACCCCTGCCAACTTATGTTTGTTAGTTGAATCAGACATTTGATTAACAACACGAAACATTTTTTACAACTTTGGTTTATGCATTTACTCTTCAAAGTGCGCTATTCAACCATTCAATACAGAAGTAACGTGTACAACAATTTTTTTTTCTTAATTACAGTATCATATTTAGAAGGCATATCAAAATATACATTTTCAGTATTGCATTATTCAACAGCTCTTTCTTGTAAGTGACGTGGTGTTTCTGAAATGTCTGTTTCAAGTAAAGGTATATAAGAAGTTAGAAAGGAGACGAGGAAGGTGTGATATTCCGGATAGGTCGCTGCCGCGGATATTTCGCGCACCATAGCTCCTGCTCTTGTATTATTCTCAGCCGGCTAAAGTGTTCTGGAAGCATCTGTGCTCGTTCATTGGCGATAGGCTGACCCGCTTCGTGCGTCACTCTTTCGCGAGCTCGAGTGCCTTGAAGCTGTGGAGGGGAGGATGTAGGGGGGAGATCGAGGTCGGCGACCTGGTACGCTAAAATAGCGCCGAAGCGAGGCCGCACGTTGCTACTCCGCGCGACCCTAGCCGGTCAGTAGGCTTCAGCTTCGTGCCATCCCAGAGCGTCGCTGGGTGTAGGCACAGCTGCTTCCTTAAACACTGCCAAGCACACTTCGGTAAGGTGAGAGGATTTTATGGTCCTTTAAGGGGGGAGCGTTAGACAATTTGTGTTTTAAGTTTTTGAATAATTACATTTATTCATATTATATTATCAAAAGTTTCTCTCCGACAAAGCATAGGATATATTTTTGGTAAACTGCTTGATATGAATACTGATGGAATCTTTCATTAATTTGTCATGCAGAATCATTGCAAGATAATTATAGATTAGCTAACTTTAAAGAATTCACTTGCAATGATTCTGCATAGCAAATTAATGAGAGATTCCATTATAATTATGTCAAGAAGTTTACCAAGAATACGTCATATGCTTCATTGAAGAGAGAATTTTGAATATGCAATTTGAATGAATTTTATGTCTCAAAAATTAAAAATTCAATGAAGTTGTCTAACACTCCCCCATAAGGGCGCTGTTTACTAGGATCGTGAAGCGGCGTGCAGTCTTGTCGTTACGCGGTTGAGTTACGAAATACATTTAAATAACTCTGACACAGACCTATTTATTTGCCACTCACTACTTTCGTTTCTAACAAGGTGCAAAAATAGCTTAATTGGGCCTTTTCACGGAGATTTTTATGCGAGAGTATTCATTTTCAGTAGACTGAATCAAATCGGCCCCTATAGCGAACCATTACCTTTCATAGCGTACGATAAAAACCCATAGTCGGTTCGACGAGAACCTTGTACGCAATAACTAAGCACTTGGCTTGTTGTGGCGATGCGGCATTTGATGTGCGCTTCAAGGTGAACCTTACTGCTCCGTCATTCCTCAGCCTCTAATGCGCAGGTAGGCGGCGCCCTTAAGGCTAGGTTTCAGTTTGCCATATTGAATTTTATTATTTTTGGAATTCTAAGAAGAAAAAAATGTTAAATAAGTGATTACGTCTGAAATTATATTTACATTTCGCAACAGTACAGACCTTGCGATTTAGCTGTTAACTTATAATTACGCGGCGATGTGAGTGGTAATTTTTTTTTTTATATTCGTAGTTGGCTCGACGTATTGCACCCTAACTTATACATTACTAGCTCTGTTCAAGGTAAATAGAATTTGCGGTATATTCACCTATATAACATTTTTCTTCTCAGAATTAAAAATAAGCTAAAAACAATACAATTCAATATGGCGACTGAAACCGAGCCTTACGAGGTCCGATGAGGGCGTGGTAGATAAAATAAGCGCTGAATTCTTAAATTGAAATCTACGCGTTTTTGAAAGTCAATAAAGAAATAGTACAAAAACAACAATTGTTGATGTTTGCGAACTTTATTAGCAAACATTTACCCAGAATGATTTATTTGTTAAGCGTGATCTCTTGCGCCGCAATTAAATGTAAGATATTCCGGCGTCAGAGATCGTTCTTCAGATATGCGTTACCCGAGTAAAATTTTTGTTCAGAAATTGGCAAAAATTATTGTCTAGGATTGCTGTTTTTTTCAATTTTTGCAAATTGGCTCCGAGAATCCTACAATTCTGAACTGATGCGTTCAGCGCTGAATTATATACCACGCACTCATCCACTGAGGGTGAGGTGAAAGGACAACACAAAATCCATGCCGAAACCCTGGAACTCTAGCACAGAAGATACGCTCCTAACCTCGTTATTGCACTGTAAAAAATTTTCTCCGTAGATTTTCGGAATTTCCGGTAAAAAATTCTACAGATACCTCCGTGAATTCACGGAATCTTATTTCTTAATCCAACAGAAATTTCCGTAAAACTGTTTCGTCACACGGAACTGAGCCATATTTACATGTTTATAATGCTACAATTGCATTTCTACAGATTTGCAGATTTACCGGTGATGTTATTAAAATATATCCGTAATATTTACATCTGTGTAACTAATAAATTTTCGATTTTTTGGTGCAAATGTCCGCAGCAGACTTACGGACATATTACGTATGATTCCGTACTGTATATTTACGACAGACATTTCCGTATTTTACTTTTACGGACACTATTTCCGTATATTAACGGTATATTTCCGTTAAAATTTATCACGGTGTACATTAGAGTATTTCAAGTGATACTGAATGCTGGTGAAATGTTTGGTATGTTACTAAGGAGTACTAAACGACAGTTGCTAAAAACCCTCTAAAAAAATTTGGTGGCACTGTTAAAAATAATTTTCGTTGTTTTACGGAGAAGTGCTGGTAAAAAATTCTCCAGAAGTGTCCGTTAATTTACGAAATGCAACTTGCTCCACTTACGGAAACTCGCATATTTATGTGACTTCTTTAGGATGCAGGCGCATTAATGCGTTTGGTTATTTATTTAGTTCCTTCTCGTAGTTTTTCATGTGTTTAATTAATGAAACATAATTACTTATATAACTGTGTTACAAAATAACGTTTCCGTTAGTTAAACAGACGTTTCCGTAAAATTTCCCGGAAATTTACGGAAATTTTTAACAGTGTAAAGGGCCTTAAGGGTCGTATCGGTTTTACGGTTTTTCTTATAAATCAGGGAATAGACACATAGTTTTACTTTTTTCACGCTGACAAGGCATAGTTTATTATTTCATTCACTTTTTGGAATCCATATGGCATTGTTTATGTTAATGTTGCGGCCTCTGTAATCGCTCCCGTAAATAAAGCGATTTTTCATTTCCAGCTGTTTCCCGTTGCAAAATAATGAATATATTATTGTTCCAGTAGTTACAAAAAATCGATTAAGTTTGTATATATGCCTAGTCGTGACAAAAATTTTGATACATCGACTGGAACAGAAGTTATCGAGAAGAAACAGATAAATCCAATGCGGTAGGGATCAATACCCCTTAAATCCTCCAACTTCAAGCGGCAGAAGAGGGTCTAATTTGACTATTTCGCAGGAGCTTTCTTCCAGTGCGCGAGAAGCAAACCCACGGCGTGAGAACCGTGGGAATGGTTTGGTTCCTGGCTTGTGAAAGACCAAGCCACGCGCTCAAGATTTATCGCCTTGGAAGGAAGTTTGGGGGGGGGGGTGGTATTTAACATCGTCCCTGATTGTCCGGGAAGTGAGCTGTCAACTGCTGGCGATGTGGACGACCTGCTTGACGTCCCCTACCAGCTCGGCGTGCGACCCCTGCAGCGCAGGCAACTTAGTGCGCATTTTCGCGTAGGCTACCTGGAGTATTGTCTCGCGTCTCTGAGGCTTACATACCGGATGTAATTTCCTGCTGTTGTGTGGAAACAAGGAGGCGATAAGAGAGGGAAGCCACTATAGACGTTCCGGGATAAAGTGAGCACTCAAGAAGTCCGGCAAAAATTTCTATTTTCAAACAATTTGTATCTTTCCGTGCGTAACGGTTAACGACGGGAAATTTCAATCCTCTCTGAACACGCCAATTAATGTTTGCATTTGTTAGATAAATTTTGCAGTTGGTAGAAACCTATATATTTTAATAAAAAGTTTATTAACAATATAAAAGACAAGCATGTCGATTTCAGTTAAATAAAATTAAGTATTGTTGCATTGGAGGCCAAATCGTGTTGTATCACCGTTACACTGTTGTCTGCTTGAATACATCCTGTATATTCTTGAAGGCTAGCTTACAGGTCAGTGAACCTGCAAATGTTTCCAGTCTCTAGTGATACAGCGTCAAATGAGTCCCGGGCCAATTTGCGAAGTGGCACGAACTGACAAGTTTGAATTCTAGCTTGTGACTAAAAGACAACGGGAATTGTTCATGTCTTCACACTACAGATATCAAGTGCCACCCATGCATAAGAAAATGGACGTGTGAAGACTTTCCGAGACTTCATATGGTCTGTTCACGTTGAAGTGAGCACCTTATGAATTCCTGTTTTCAGACAACTCATATATTTCTGCTACCTGTAGGTGTAAATATTGTTCTGTAAAAAGTAAACTAAATGGCAATGATTAGATTTAAATGTGGCGAAACATACAGATTGGCTGTGAATACATCTGAGGGTGACAGTATGCCCAGGCCGCCGAGCGGTGTAGAGAGCTTCTGCCGTTGTCAGTAACTTGAAAACAGCTCATAGTACATGACAGATATTTGATTAGGAATTGCGTTCAAAGAACGTGACCCCACCGGGAATCGAATCCGCCTTGGTTGTTTTGCTGTGGGAAAATAATGATAGTTTTCACTTACTAATCTCATTTGAGTGTTTTTTTTTTCGAGTAAGTCAGTGTTACTTATGTTATCGTAAATTGCAAATTGTCTTTATGACAAGCCAATATAGGACGACACTGAGAGCTAAAAAATTTTCACTAGTGGAGTGTATAGGACTACCGAGATACAAATTTAGAATTAGTAAAAAAAAAAAAATGCCGGACTGATTACGGCATAAACACACGATAAAAATGCAATTGCAACTTCCACATTTTTCTTACGAGTTCATTTAACAGAAAAATTAAATAATTCAATTTGGTAAGGTAGGTAAGTAAGTGGCCTGTACGTCTCGTCGCCAGCGAGGTAATTAGAGACGGGAACACATAATTTGATAGAATGACTGGAGCTTGGAGAGGAGTCGGCCATGACTTGGTAAGGAGTCACCCCAGCATTCACCTGGAGGGATTTCGGGAAACCATAGGAAACCGAAACCAGGATGGCCGGGGGTTGAACCCTAGTCCACCCGAATGCGCTTCTTAACGTGTTACCGTTGCGCCACTTCGCTTGCTTCCAATATGGTGTCTGGAATCGAGCCTTAAGGGCGTTCAAGTGGTGAAAAATCATAATTTTATAGTTGTATGAAATAGTGTTAGTTTTGTAGACATTACTTAAGAGTGAATTTACCTCTAACGAAAAAAAATTAGCTTGGCCAGTTTTCTCGTAATGGCACTTCAAAGTCAAAATTTGCATATTTTTACGTCATATAAAACTTGAAAAGCAGTAAATATATTGAAATAGAAAAAATTACATCAAAACTACACGTAACTGTCTACGGCTTGAAGCATATGAAAACCCATTATAAAATATTTTTGTGTTTAAAATAGAATTCTAGAAGTTACAAAATAAATTTCAAATTTTGAAATTTTTTATTTAACTTAAAAATGTTTTGCAATGAGTCTTATATGCTACAAGCCATAGACAGTGACACGTAGTTTTGATGTGATTATTTCCATTTAATTATGTTAACTGGTTTTCAAGTTTTGTATGAAGTAAAAATATGCAAATTTTGACTTTGAAGTGCCATTACGGGAAAACTGGCTGAGCTAATTTTTTTTTTCGTTAGAAGTATGTGTTCTCTCAAGTAGTGTGTACAAAACTAACACTATTTCATACAAATATAAAATTGTTATTATTCACCACATGAACAACCTTAAGGTTGCCGCCTGATGAAGGGCGTGTTTGTGTGTGTGAGGCTACGAGCGACGCCGGCCGGCACATGTATTGTGATTTCGCCTCTACGCCCAGTGGTAAACGCGCGCAGTGTTCCCGCTGTAACGTTTATACTGTAGGACTTTAAGCGGTGACTCCATCATTTTATTGAACACGTCACTGTAGCGAAGTCCAGTGTACTTGCGGAGACCTCAGTTTCGAACAAATCCGTTACATGTATCTTGTGAGTGAGAGTTTTTTGGTCAGCGCTCAACATCGAGGTTTTTAGCGCTAGTGGGGGGTGACATGATGTATGGAGCAGTGCCGGAATTAATGGGCGGGGGGAAACGGAAGATCACCGAGAAAACCGACTAGCGGCATCGTCCGGCATAATTCCCACATGCGAAAATCCGGGAATCGAACCCGGATCGCCTTGGTGGGAGGCGAGAGGTCTGACTATATGTCTTGTGAAATAACCGCGTAAAAAAAGCCGATTTTAGCCAAATTTGAGGGCTTCAAAATAATGTTTCCAATGTGCGTGATGTCTTGAAAGTCACATTCGTAAGTAGTCTGAAGTGTATTTTCTTTTCGTAAGTAAACATTGTGGACGTATGTTTTCTGGTCTCTGAGAAAAAAACGCAGCTCCTAACACGCAGTTCGAGCTGAAACTGAAAATTAAAATTTGAAAAAATCAATATTTTTTTAAAATACAAATAATTTTTATTCTTTAATTTTATGAGCATGTCATTGTGGCCTACAATGTCTTTATCCACTGTGATTTTTTTTAAGTTTGGTATGTCAGTTGGTTTTAGTGTAGTCGTTAAAACGGAAACACGCAAAATATGACTTTAACAAGCCATTATGCGAAAACTATGAGAGATAAAAAAATTTCATAGGAGCCAAATTTAGTCACATTTTGCGTCTAAAATTAGAAAACAAATATCTGGTACAAATAAAAAATAACATAATGCTGATGAAAATTGCGGTAGACCACGCCCTTAATATAAAAGTACAATCGTGCTTGGTATAAATACAAAAGTATGAATGTTGTCTTCCCAGATGTGTGTGTAGACAGCCGACGACGGCGGAGAGAGGCGAATGTGGCCGAGGCCAGCGTAGCTACGGCTCGGGACCGGGGCGGACGCAGCGTCGTGTTTGTTGACGGCTGAGGCTGGCGGACGCGGGGAGGGCGGGGTGTGCTGGAACTGTGCCAAGCGACCGGCAAGTGGCGTGACCTTCAGCCTCGGAGCGTGCCCTGTCCCCGTCCTGGCTCGTTCCCCTCATAACCACTCTGCTTTATTAGCTCCTAGAGGACGACTCCTACTACATTTGGTTAGTTTTAGCTACTGGGTACAAGTTGCCAACCTAACTTGTCATTTCTAACTTCCCAGCTGCAATCGCCACTTACACTTGGCGGACGCGTTCCATCGATTTCCGTGTGCGTATCTCTAACGACCTCGCTGTCGACGAGACGTAAATCCCAATTTAAAGAAAGATAGATTGTTGTTGTTACGGTGGAGGGAGAGTTGCTACCTTATTTGCTTGAAGGGGCATGTCTCCTTCCCCCTCTGTTATTTCCTTCCAATGCAATTACTCGGGTAGGACAAATGTGAGATGCACGGTAGATAGGGCTCGGGGGAGCCGCTGTATTCAAGGGGTTAGGTCTCTCGCCTACCACCAAGGCGACGCGGGTTCGAATCCCGGCGGGGTTGGTCCCCGGATTTTCACACGTGGGAATCGTGCATGACGATGCCGTTTGTCGGCGGGTTTTCTCGGGGGTCTTCCGTTCCCTCCGCCCCTTCGTCAAGGCTTTGATCCATACTCCCCTCTTGTCACTCCTCAACAGCGCTGAAGACCTAATGTTGAGCGCTGACCATAACCTCTTCACTTAACGTCTCGTCGGCAGCGTGGCCATTCAACATAGTGACATACAACTTGACACAAAAATATGAATCGGTAGAAGCCGGAGAATTTCGCCGGTTGACTGACTTGTAGGCTAGCCTTCAAGAATACTTAGAATACTAGTGTACTCAAGCAAACAACTGTTCATTAGCTGCTCGCTGTCACTATTAAACAACACGATTAGGCCTCCGTTATCTTGCTTCTTTATTATTGGCTCAACGCTCTCCAGGAGTTAAATAAAGCAAAAGCCAATTGAGGAACTGACACGAACTTATAGTTGTAAGAATTCTTGCATGCGTCCAAAAGAAAACGCGAATTTTTCATCTCCCTATGAATCGGCTAAGATCTTCGTGATTGAATCATCCCAACATGAGATACGTGTTTACGTGTATGCATTGTAGGGCCAGGAAATTTTCTTTAATTCAATTACCCACATGATAGAATCCGTTGTCCAATGCTTACTCAAAACCCCGTCTGTTCGTTTGTCTACTGTTCCTCTACGTAGCAGCTAGTGGACAAATAGTAGGGGCTTGAGGATGCGCAGGATAGTTAATTGTAACGTGCAGGTCATTGAATTCGCGGAATTTTCCTGGCCCTAATGATTTGTAATGTTGCACGTATTCTTTTTTCACATGTTTCTGAAATTTTGTGTAGCCAGGGACCTCTGATTTTCGCGAAAAGACTTCTACACCGTGTTTCAATCCTCTACGAGCACCTCAGAAGTTTTACTTCATTCTTTTTGATAGCGCGTCGTTGTGGAAAGACGTTGACTGTACCATTCAGAATAAGATTACTGCGATACCATACGTCTGTGATTAGCAACACGTTAAGGGGCCTCCCTATATCGGCTTCGTTTGTGTGTGTGAGGCAGGAGCGGTAAAGTTGCCGTTGACCGACGTATGCAATGCATAGGGACCCTTGGTTTTCGCGAAAATAATTTTGCCTTTGTTTCCGTGCCTTACGTGCACATCTGCAGTTCTGCTTCGTGGTCAGCAATTGGATATTTTAACTGTCGCGAGCCTTGAGATTCTACCGGCAAATCACAGACGTGTGGTGCTGCAGGAAAGTTTTTGTAATTGGCTCTGTCAAATGAGATACAGCTCTTCACACAGACACGCTGCCAATAACCATAAAGCAGAATTGCAGATGTGCACGTAAGGCACTGAAACAAACTGGGGCAAAAGTCTTTTCGCGAAAAAACAGGGTCCTTAATGCATTATTGCTTCTCCGCGCAAGCTACTCAGCTAGCGTACAGTGCTTCACTATTATCCTTATTCCTATGGGACTTCAGCAGTGACCAAATTGATTTTTTTTGGCAGTATAGTTTAAAGCCTAACGCTTGTTTCTATGGTTGTGTTTTTCGAATCCGGTTATTATTTTTCCAGATACGACAGTCTGGAAAACCTATTTTTGACCATTTTAAGTGTCCCGAAAATAATGTTTCTAGTAAACGTGCCGAGTTTTAAAACCATAGCGACAGAGTTTGAAGTGTGTGTTATTTTCGTAGATATACAGATACATTGCGCTTTAAATAGTTTTGTAAAAAAAAAGTACCGTAGTCGTAACTCGCTGTAATGCATTTGGAAGCGCAAATAGGGAATTCACGTCGCAAAAATTGATAATTTTATATTTGTACGACATGGGGTTAGTTTTATGGACGTTAATTGTGACTACATTTTCCGTTTGTGACACTTATATACCTCACATATTTTTCCCATAGCCGCATGTCCGTCAAAATTTGCAAGTTACGGGAACATGCTAATTACAAAAACCAACTGACTTATGCGAATAAAATAATTTACACTAGAATTATACAGTATGGGTCATATGCTGAAAGATTTAAAATCACACAATGCAATTATTTTGTACATTTTTAAAAATTCAAAAAATAACTGTAGTTTTCTTAATTTATGGTGATTTTTAAAAAATACAAAGGAGCTTTGTAGTGTGTTTTCAAATCTTTTAGCACATGACCCATACTATCTAATTTCAGTGTAAGTTATGTCATTCGAGTAAGACATTTGGTTTATGTTATTAGCATGTTCCAGTAACTTGAAAATTTTGACTTTGACATACCATTATGTGAAGAATATTGGAGCGAAAATGTAGTCACAAGTAACGTCTAGAAAACGAACACTATGTCGTGCAGATATAAAACTATGCTTGTTTGCCACGTGAACACTGTCAGTTAAAAACAGCCGTCACCTCGGATCATGATGCATAACGGCAGACGTGCACGTGAGTCACTGATTATTGCAGACAATTTTTTTCTCACCAAAAATAGGGATCTTGTACACGAACCGCGTATTATCAGGAACCATGTCTCACCTTTTGCTTCACTAACACGTTTAAGTTGTTTTTTTTTTTTTGTGTGTAACGCGAACGCAGTAAATTTAGGACCGACGTTTATGACGCAGAGAATTCCAGTCTTTCACACGCCCAGCGTTTTAATTGAATTCTTCCCTCTAGGGCGTAGTATCGGTGTGATGTATCTGTGTGATTATATCGGAAATGCTACATTAACCAATGCATCATTTGAGAGCCGTTTTCTCCCGGACATGGTTAGCCCATAACATCGTAGTATATTTCAACGTTGCATTACTCGGATATCTGCCGTAAACACCAGCGGAACGAGAAATTTGCGGAGAGATGTTCGATTTATGTTTGTAAAAAAAAAATGAATTTCCTAAGAAGGATGAAGTAATCAAACGAATACACATAAATATGTTTGCACAAAAGTTTCGAGCAAGCGTTATCTACATTAAGTCTAAATACTCCGAATTCGTGAAGGCAAATAACTTGAGTTGGTGGTAAAGAAAACAAATCAACATCTTAAGTTAATAGTCTGCTTACCAGTTTCGGGTTTAAGAGTAGTGTGTACTGGTTTAAAATTTCCACGTTCGACGCGTGGAAACAGCGAAGTGATTAGAGCCAGAGTACTGTCACAGAATATTTAGGAATACAGAAGTGAAATAGTCGGCAGGAAGGCGAACTCAGTCACACACGCAAGCAAAATGGCTTCCCTGGCCAGCAACATGGCGGAAACACCTACTGCCAATCAGCGTGAGGCAGCTGCTCTGCTAGTCGGCAGCCAGGCCAATAGGAAACCTGTAGTAACATGCAGGAGCCAAACAGACACGGGGCTGGAGTCTACAGCCTCGGGCAGCCAATAAGCGGCCAAGTTCGCCTATATCAAACGAGCCGCCA
>PNEQ01046667.1:0-30584 GCA_003012365.1 Medauroidea extradentata | reverse complement strand
CTCGACGAGAAACATATCGCCTGTATTCGCAGGGCGTTAAACTAGCGTGCAAATTTTTCGTAGGACTCCTTTCTCTATGGGACTTTAAAGTACTGTGTACTGGTTTGAAATGTCCGTGTTACACGCGCGGGAACAGCGGAGCGATAAGAGCCATAGCACCACTCTCGACGATAGGCACATGGTCTCTATTCGCAGCGCGTTAAACTAGTGTGCAAGGTTTTCGTAGAACTCATTTTCCTGTAAGACTCCAAGCGGCGACCCTAAAATTTTATTTTTGCATATTACGAAGTAAAGATCAATACACGCACCTCATTTTGCAATTTACGGATTCAGATCGTATTTTCAGAGTTACAGCAGTCTAAAAAAACCGTTTTTGGCCAATTCCAGAGGCCTAAGAATCATGTTACTAACAATCATTCTGAATTTTCAGAAAGTGGCATACGTAGTTTCAAGTGGATGTTTTTTTTCATGGATAACAACAATAAGAATAAGTTCGGCGGTTTCGCGTAAAAAAGTATTCGGTGACACGCCACAACACCGTCCAACGGCTAAGTACACAGTTCTCTTAAGCGGTGACACAAAATTTTATTTTTGGGCAGTTTGAAGTAAAGGCCAGTGCACGCATCTCGTGTTGTACTTTACGAATTCAGGTCGCATTACAGGAGTTACAGCAGTAAAAAAAAAAAAAAAAAAAAGCCATTTTCAGAGGCCCCAAAATCATGTTTCTTAAAGCGTGCTGAATTTCTGATACGTGAGAAGAGTAGCTTCAAATATGTGTTATTTTCGTAGCTAACCTGAGTATGAATAATTTTAAGCGGTTTCGCGTTAAAAATATTTCGCGAGACACGCTACAACATCGCCCGTGCTTCAGGCACTCCCGTTTTTGTGCCCGAGCTAGTACAAACAACTTTACGATAACAACATACTGACATACAAGGGCGTGCAATAAATGCAATAAACTCCATGTGTACTTTTCAAGTCCCGCCTTTATCGAGGTCTGTAATGAATTTGACGATCTTTAAGCCTAAATTTCATATAACTTGCATGTAAATGCGAACTGTATCACTCCATCAACGCAAACTAACCCACTAACGAAGTGTTTTTACACGCTCGCTGAACTCTCGCCTTTATAGGCCTACCCTTGAAAACACTAGTTTTTTGCAGCATGTATGGTTGGGTGATACACGCATCTTGTCTACAGACCAATGACCGGCATCAAATATTACTAGAGACCTGAAAAGTTCTCGTTTTCTTTTAGGCGCAACCTAGATTTCCAGCAACTATAGGTCTGTATCACGTTCACAACGGGCCCTTGACTCACGCGCCACTCTCTGGTAGTAGCTCAGCCAATAATAAAACTATAACTGAATACAGGCCCATTTAACTATGTCAGCGAGCAGCTAATAAACAGCTGTTGTCTGCACGATTTCACAAATATTATTGGAAGATAGCCTACATGTCAGTGAACACGCGAATTTTTCCGGTCTCTACATATTACTAGAGATGATGCTTAGAGATGATGGTTTATTGCGGGAAAATTTAACTGTTTGCTGGGTTTCAACGTATTTTCCTCTTATCTAAAGCTCACTGGCTTTTCCCTTTACGTTGATGTGTTACCCTGTTTGACTGAACCAATAAGAATCCTACTATTGTAATATTTGATGTCTGGCGTTGGTCTGCAGACAGCTACTGAGTGTCACATGCATATCACTCAATCACACGTGTGGCAAGAAAATACAGCTTTTCCAAGGGCATGTTGGCGCGGAAAATGTTTTGTAGTTTCTTGCGACATGTATGCTAGAATCCATTGCATATTCAAGCCCCGTCAGATTGTTAATTGTCCGTTGTTCCACTGAGTAGCAGCTAATGAACTAATAGTCGGGGCTTGAGTATTCACAGGACAGTTCATTCTAACATGCAGATAATTGAATCCGCGAAATTTTCCTGCCCCTAATGATTGGGTGATATACGCCTAACAGAACGTAGCTGTCTGCAGACCATTTAGGCATAAAATATTACAATAGCGGGATTTTTATTGACTCGGTCAAATAGGTTAACATCTTCAAGTACAAGCTAAAGCAATTAGTAAAGTTTTCCCGCGATAAACAATCATCTCTACTTATGATGGATATGAATGTCCTCGCAGGTTCAGTATCGACGTGCTTAGCCCTCGTAGTATCGGTCCCGCAAACACTTTTTTACCGTCTTTATTCGTGTTTTTAGTATCTCGTCGTTGTGCACGACCACGGCGATTGGCACTTCAGCTCACGAAACACCACTTCTCAATCAATTAGAACGTGCCCAGCCTTTCCCCTCCTGGCCTGCTGACGCGTTATCTGCGTCTCCGTCGTCCTTGGAGTATTTGCATGCCAAGGTGATCCATTGTGGCGCGGTGCGGTAAGCATATTTATTAAGCTGTAGTCAGCGGGCTTTATCTGTCTTCGCGTGCTCTCTCGAGTGCTTTGTTGTTCTGCAGTTTTTTTATAGTCACCCGCTGCGCGAAGAGTTTTTTCCTTCCTTCCAACTCAAGGTTAACCCCATCCTTCCCACGCTGCTTCGGACCGGCCCGGTTTTTATTTTTGGGACTTGCAGTTGAAATATTTTCCTATTGCTGGCAGTATGTGGGAGATGTTTATACACATGTAATTTCTAAACACTCCCGTATACATTTGTAATTTCTAAATACTACTGAAATAATGATGAGAGAGGTTTTGGCCAGCGCTCAACATCGAGGTCTTACGAGAGCGTGGTAGATAAATAAGCGCCGAGTTCTACAATGATATCTACACTTTTTTAAAAGCCGATATAGAAAATGTGCAAAACAACGATATTTGATAATTATATTGCCAACTTTATTAGCCTAAATTTACCCAGAATAATGCACTTGCTAAGAATGGTCTCTTCCGCCGCAATTAAATGTACAAGATTGCGGCGTCAGAGATTGTTCTTCAGGTATGCGTTAATCGAGAAAAATTTTTGCTCAGAAAGTTGGCAAAAACTATTGTCTAGGCTTTTTTTTTTTTTTTTTTTTTTTTTGCAAATTGGCTTTAGAAACCTACAATTTTAAACTGACGCTTTTATCGCTGAATTATATACCACGCACTGGTGGAAGGTGGCATGATGTGAGTACGAATCGGCGCCGGAATGAAGAGGCGGAGAGAAACGGGAGATCCCCGAGAAAACCCGCCGACCAACGGCATCGTCTGGGAATCTAACACGGATCGCCTGACCTTTCGGCCACCGTGGCTCTCCGAAATAATGATCGAAAAGATGTAAACCGTGGCACGTGCAAGGTGTAGTAGAAGGGTAGCTGACAACTGGAAGAAAAAAAAAAGGCCTGGAATTCTTTCAACAAAACATAACCATTTGTCACAACTGCAGGAGAGGATGCGACAAAAAACAACTGAAAAATGACGGGTAAACTTTTAGGCGAAAACTTTACCCCGAATAAAAGTGCGTTTTTTTTTGTGTAGGCTATATTGATATTCAGGCCTCGTAATGTTTTGGTCCATTCACACTTAGAATGCCTTACATTTAGAAACGGACTTTAGCAGTTGTTGAATTAATAAACTAAGTGGTGGTCTAGGACACGTACTTACTGGCGAGCCAAGTCTGAAAAAAGTATGAAAAAAGTCATAAATTTATGTTTGTACAATATAGTAGTTTTGTAGACGTTACTAGTAGCTACAATATTCTCCTGTGAAAAATAAATATTAGCATGCATACTGCAGTCAATGGCATGTCAAAATCGAAACTTTTTTTTGCACGTTACAGCACTATACCCACAATACTAACCAACCTACTTTCTAAAATGAAATAATTTACTGTATTCTGAAAATATAAAAGCTTACAAAAATAGTGTTTCTGCGTAAAAAAAAACTGAAAATTAAGGTTATTTTTGCTTGAAATGCTTTGCAGATAGTTGCGATCGTTCTTGAAACCACTTAATTTGCGTTGAATTTATAGTATAAGAAAAAAAACACAAAATTCATACTGTGTAGCTGTTGCGTACGTTAAATAATTCAGCACGTGTATTGGAAACAGCTTTTTCAGACTGTTCAGCCTGTGGGAAAATACCATCCGAATTCTTAGAAACATGTGTTGGACTTACAACAATAGTTCCCATAAAAATTATGGTCATCGCTGTCTTCCCATAGGAAATGTATGTAGTAAATAACTGTACGCCAGTTTATTGGTTTGCGCGTAGAAGTGATACTGCAGTATTTACGCCGGTCAATAAAGTATCTTTAGAGCTCCTTCGATTTTGTGCCTCACACACGAACAGCCTATCTACGAATCCTCCTCATGGAGCGCGTTGTGCATGTGAAATGTTGGTACATTTTGTGAAGATTAGAGAAAGCCGATGGTAGTCAGTGCTGGATAATTGGTTTTGTCTGCTTCGTTAATAAATATTGTGCAATTGTGATGCAATTTTATTTTGACTTGTTTGTACTGATTGTATATTTATTGGTACATTTTGTGAAGATTAGAAAGCCGATGGTAGTCAGTGCTGGATAATTGGTTTTGTCTGCTTCGTTAATAAATATTGTGCAGTTGTGATGCAATTTTATTTTGATTTGTTTGTACTGATTGAATATTTATTTCTACATTTAGAGCAGCAACTCAATGTATTACCGAAGGAATATGTAGAATAGAGTTTGCGCTTTATGCCAGTTGCGTAAATAACCGCGAACGTGTTTTGGTGGATGACCTTAATTTGCAAGTTTTAAAAAAAATCGCGTTCCTGTCATGTTGAATTGGTGAAATGCGTGTGAAGACACTACGCCCTGGAAAGTTTATTTACTTGCTTGGATGCAGGCTTTATGCAGATATGAACAAAGGGACGTTTGCAATTCAAAGCACATACGCTTTTACATACAATGGTGTCCGTTAAGTGGCTCTCGAAAACCTGTATTCCCTCCCATCCCCACTCGGCTGACTCGGCTATCATTTTGGCTCAGTGTTGTTTATTTATATAACAGCTGCTGAGATTGAAACATTTCTGTAGGTTTGTTCACATTGTATAAAACATTTTGCAGGTTATCAGTGAAATAAGGCCGTGTCCCAACTCACTGAAAGAGTACTCTCTCGTCCACTCTTGACGTCACAGAGGGTACTTTCTACTGTCCCAACTCAAAGGGAGAGTATGCAATAGGAGAGTGAACGAGAGTGAGCGACGATGTTCCCTCGCAGTTCACTCTCGCACACTCTGTGGCAGCAATATTGCTTTAAACCCATAGAGGTAAGGTTAAACCATTTTATTTGTGCTGGTTAAAAATTATTTTTCCTCGTTGTTCGTTGTTTTAATCCGCCGTTCTTGTATTTAATAAATATATTATAGTAGATAATAACAATTACCTACATTAAATACATCATAGTTATTACAAAATCCCGATTTATAATCCTGTTTACTTTCGTGGCCTTGAAAAGTAACTATACAGCCACTGCGATTTATTAAAAACACTGAAAATTAAATGAAATAATGTCCTCAATAGTATCAATATATCGTGTAATTTTAACAGCAGTGAAGTCATTCAATGTTTTTTTATTTATTTTATTTTTGAGGCGTGTATCTAAATTAATTCGTTCGCAGTGTCAATTATTTATTTATATACTTACAATTACTGCCGATAGAATGCAGTGTGCCGAGTGCATAGTGCGAGAGTAGACGTCCCAATTCGAATAAAGTGAGCCAGAGTGGCCGAGAGGGAGAGTGGGTAGTGAGAGTGTACACACTCTTGAATTGAGACACAGCCTAAGTTCTGTCGGTTTATTTCTCGATAAATACAATAGCAAGATCAGTATAGTTACAAGCAAATTAATCTAGGTAATCTAATTGTCATACAGTTGCGTGGTTATGAACAAAGCGTGACTATCGTGAAAATCGCTAAGTAAATTCATAGTCAGAAGCGAGGAAGAAAAATTCAGTAACGTACCTAGTGGGAGCAGTGGTGCATGTTGCCACCCATAAAGAAAAGTGATAAGTGTGGAGGTGAGATGTGCTCTACGTTCAGTAAATATTGTTACAGTATAAGGGTTCTTAAGTAATTGAGTCGTAATTTTTGTTTGAAATAAATAAATACTCTTAAGGGGCCTCCCTATGCATTGCAGCGAGTTACGGCTATTCTCTTTTTGGAGACACTATTTAACGCACATTATATCTGTGTGTGTGTTTATATATATATATATATATATATATATATATATATATATATATATATATATATATATATATATATATATATACGAAAAGAACACACACTGGAAACTGTGTCGCTATAGTTTTAAAAATTCGGCACGTTTATTAGAAACATTATTTTCTGGCTTCTCAAAACGGCAAAAACTTGCTTTTTCAGACTGCCGTATTTGGAAAATTAACAATCGGATTCGAAAAATATAACTATATAAACAAGCGTTAGACTTTGACATGCTATTCATAAATGAAATAATGTATCCACCGTTTAAAGTCCCGTAGGAAAAAGGATAATAGTAAAGTACTGCACTCCATCTGAGTGGGTTGCGCGGAGAGGTGATAACGCATTACATACGTCGGTCAACGGCAACCTTACCGCTCCTGCCTCACACACACACACAAACCCAGCCTATGTAGGGAGGCCCCTTAGTTTCCTTCTTTAATAGCCACTTCATGGCACTCACTTTACTATACACTAACATATAAAATCTGAATTGTTACCTGCTATATGTAAATATATGTACTCACACAACCAATCACATCTAAGAATGTTACCCTCCACTGCTATAGTTACTATTTACAATTATTGTCTCTCATCCAGAGTCCAACCAATATTTCACGCCGTCTACACTGTGCGCTGTCACTCCTTTGTTTTGTCGCAGCCCTCCCTGCCGAATATTCTCCACCAGGCCATACATAGTCGCTGGAGTGGTTATAAAACGACACAGTCACAGTCGTCTTCGTAACTCGTCGCCACCGAGTTCGCTTGCAGCTCCGCTAACACACTCATCAATTTCATCTACACTCGAAACTGTTTGAACCTGGGACTTGGGTAATCTGGCGGGTTAGAGGAAAATCGCTCTCATATTAATCTGTGAGGCAATTTTCTAGAACGCTCCTGTAGCGACCAGTGCAAGGGGAAAGGCTTGTGTCAAATGTTTTAAATATCATTCCTTCATTCGTTATTGGTGGTATGTACCTTTATATCCTCGCACCCCAAACAGATGCTGCCACAGGATGGTTGAAGGGGATGGGCGATGGAACGACAATGCAACTAACATGCGGGGCATCTGTAAACTGGTGAGGTAAGTACAGCTCTTGAGCAACGGGGTATTAAGAGCCGATGAGCCTGGAAGCACATTGTGGGTACTGGAGAACCTCACTGCGAAGGTAAGTACAGTGTTGGGAGCCTTGAACGAAGGCTACTGCATTCTGAGGATCCTATAGTCGAAGGTATCTGCATTGTGGGGATCCAGGCTGTGAATGTATCTGAATTCAGGTGATCTTGGAGGCGAAGACAACTGCGTTGTTGTGATCCTGTGGGCGAACAACTGCATTGTTGGGATCCTGGAGGCGAAGACAACTGCATTGTTGGGATCTTGGAGGCGAAGACAACTGCGTTGTTGGTATCCTGGATGCGAAGACAACTGCATTGTTGGGATCCTGGAGGCGAAGACAACTGCATTGTTGGGATCTTGGAGGCGAAGACAACTGCGTTGTTGGGATTTTGGAGGCGAAGACAACTGCGTTGTTGGGATCCTGGATGCGAAGACAACTGCGTTGTTGAGATCCTGCAGGCGAAGACAACTGCGTTGTTGGGATCCTGGAGGCGAAGACAACTACATTGTTGGGATCTTGGAGGCGAAGACAACTGCATTGTTGAAATCCTGGAGGCGAAGACAACTGCATCGTTGGGATCCTGGAGGCGAAAACAACTGCGTTGTTGGGATCCTGGAGGCGAAGACAACTGCGTTGTTGGGATCTTGGAGGCGAAGACAACTGCGTTGTTGGGATTTTGGAGGCGAAGACAACTGCGTTGTTGGGATCCTGGATGCGAAGACAACTGCATTGTTGGGATCTTGGAGGCGAAGACAACTGCGTTGTTGGGATCCTGGAGGCGAAGGCCAAGGACATTGTAGAATGTCTGAGGTTGAAAGCAACTACATTGCGGGTGTGGGACCTGGGAAGGATGACAAGTTGTAGGGTGTCTTGAGGGTGATGGGGGGAGCCCCGGAAGAGGAGGGCAAGTAACGTAATGCTGGGGCTGTAGATGCAGAAAGGGCGTGGTTGGTGCTTGCTGTGTGGGAGAGCTCATGTGCCCGCACGTGCCGTAATATAGCGTTATCAGCGGACGCGAGGCTGTTGCACACAGCCAGCCGTCAGGCCGCATGTTGCTAAACTCTCTCGCAGCTCGTGGCCACAAGTCTTCGTTAGGTCATGTGGTTTTAACGCAGCGGAGTGATCTTTTTGAGGTGCTTGTTATAGTTGCTTTCATTTCGAGTTCGTGTTAATTTTGGCGGCAGAGCTTGTGGAAGCCTGCTGAAGTTTGTGAATGTTCCGTCAAAGGGTTCGGGCGGTTCCACCTGGCTGTTAGCTAAAGTTCACTGCGTAGCAGAGCGTGATCTCTCTCCTCGCCCTAGGGGACCGGCCGCTGGTATGGCTTATGCTAAGAGGCACCGTCAACAAAGAAAACCGTGGGAAACTGCGGGTTAAATATATTGAAGTTTGTGAATATTTGTGATGTTTTATCACATTGTAAATAACCACGGATTACATAAGCGTAGCCTGTTTCGAGTCGATTCTATAACTTTGACTCCCATTTTCTTCCATGCAAATTGCAGTTACTGTAAAACGCTGTAAACACGGAGTTGAGGTAATTGGAAGGCAAGATATCGTGTTACAGTGGGAAGTGAAAAGATAAATACTGCAAGAGGGCTTTGCATTTCATCGACAGTTAGGTGGTTACGAGACGCCGACACACATCTTGACACACTGACAGGAACTGGGGGGAAGAATCTACCGAGACATTTATTAATGAATTCTTAAAAAAGCGATCTTGGGAAACAATTGAAAACTGAAATTAGGATGTCCGGAGACGGGAATTGACCCCGGGTCCTTTCCGAATGCAAGTCCAACGTGTTACCGTTACGTCACCTCGCACGGTGTGATGAGGTGAGGACATGCACGTACTAACGCATTCAACCCAGATGGGCCTTTTTAAACGTCACCGGGAATGTTCCGTCGCACAGTTTTCCTTCAATATAATACACGGCCGTAGAAGAACAGGTCTGGACACTCGCCTGGATATTTGACCCCCTTGTTGTTTGGCTGTAGTTCACCAAGTCACCGAGAATATTGTGTTTTATTGGCGCTGATGTTACGGCGGTCGGACTAAACTCCGCCCACTTCCTTTCCGCTAAGATAAACAATTTATCAAAACGTATTTTTTATCTATTTATGAAATACTTTCTTCGCTCACAAATTTAAGGCAAGGCTCCAGCAATCTTTATTTACTTTATAAATTCAACAACGGGAAAAAGTAGACGGAGTTTGAGTCCGACCGCCCGGAAAACAGCGCCAGAAAGTACGACATTATCGGTAACTTGACGAACTACAACCAAACAACAAGGGGGGTCAAGCAAAATACATTGTTAGATAGGCGAGTGTCCAGACCTGTTCTTCTACGACCGTGATATAATACATAGAGATGATGATTTATTGCAGGAAAATTTAACTGTTAGCTGGTTGTCGCACAGTTTTCGTTCAATATAATACATAGAGATGATGATTTAATTGCAGGAAAATTTAACTGTTAGCTGGGTTTCAACGTATTTTCCTATTATCTAAAGCTCACTGGCTTTTCCCTTTATGTGGAGGTGTTACCCTATTTGACTGAGCCAATATGAATCCTACTATTGTAATATTATGTCTGGCGTTGGTCTGCAGACAGCTCTGGAGTGTCACACGCATATAACCCAATCATATGTATGGTAAAAAATAGGCTACATCTTTTCCAAGGGTATGTTGGCACAAAACATTTTCGCGATATACCAGTATCTCTAATACTACAGTTATAGGTCTTGTTCGACTCATTTTACAGACGGCCACATTCCTTTCAGGGTTTCTGAACTGTCAGGCGAACAGTAAGTCGTAATAGAATCGTTGTCTACTGTTTTGAAGAACCAAGAATAATGTGTAGAAATGACGGTTTTATCGCCGGAAAAATTGACTGTTTGCTGGGTTTCAACGCACGTTCAGTCTACCGGAAGATTACTGGTTTTCGCTTGTACGTGAATCTGTTGCCCTATTTGACTGAGCCAATAAGAATCTTGCTATTGTAATATTTGATGCATGTCAGACGTACATCGCCCAATCACGTATGTTGCAATTAACTACAGTGTTTTCAAGAGTATGTTGGCACAAATTTTTTTTAGCGATATAGCAGCATTTCTAATAATATGTAATCACTTCTAAAATAGTGTTTCGGCAATGAAGCAATAAAATCACTTGACTGTGTGCACACGCACGCGCTGTCTTCATTCTATTTCCTCTCACCAAGGCGATCAGGATTGACTTTTCGACGTGGTCGATCCGAATGTGGTAAGCGTGCCGTGGGATGCAATTGATAGGCAATTTTCTTGGTGACTTCCTAGTTTCCCTAACCGTCATTCCGCCGCTCCCCCATTCCTTATATCAACGCTCACCAACGCTAGTCCTAGATGTGCTGACCAAATGTGTTTACTCACTCAATTCCACTCAAAAGTCCGTTTTAAGGGTAGAGGCAAACACAGCAACGCAACCTGTTGTGTTTAATTCTTCATCTGATAAGTTCTGCATTGTCTGTGTGTTTATTCGAACCAACCGGCGAGCAAGCAGAGAAAATACAAAAGTGGTTCTGACTGGCTTAGCCAGTTCTCGATTCTCTGACCCTCGCTCACTCCGCCTTCCTTTCGGGTTATCATGCTCTGCTGCCCGCTCCAATACTTTCCACCAGTTAATCTTGTATTTCTGGTCTCCTTTAATGCCGAGCGAGACCTCGTTTCCAGTTCTGCGCCGTGAACTCCATCCCTGGTTGCCCCATGTTAAACAATACAGTTATGGAACTAAGTTATATCTGATAATAGGTCTGGTATACACCACTTAGAAGATTCTTCTGCTGTGGGAATTATCATTCCGTTTAGACCTAATAGCATTCAGGTTTTCGTTTCGTTCGTTACTGTTACTGTGTAATAAAACAGTCTAAACTGTACGAGTAGCCGTATATAAAAAAAACCGTTGAACACATTACTCTGTTTTAGGAAAAATTCAAGCAATCAATGATAACTGTCTGCATTTGAACAGAACATGTGTTACTACAGTAATGTACAGAAACACTGTTTTGCCCAGTGCGTAATTCTTAAAATGAATTTTTGCCGTAAAAATGAGTCTTACAAAATGATGAAAGCATAATTTGTTACTCACTATCCTACTCATGTCCATAGCATGCACACACAAAACAAATTATCAATTACATTGAAGAAATAGTAGTACCGAAACGTCTGCAAATGATAGCAACATTTTCGTAGTATATCATTAATGCTAATTTCAGAGCTTTGAAATAAAAATTGATTTAAGGAACTGAATTGACGAAGGGTGGAAGGACAGAATTCTGACATTAAGAGACAAATTATTTAATAAGAGCAACGCATGCAAAGATGTCGAGACGCCACTATAGATTTTACTGTCCAGGTACTGTACAGGTTAACTCATAAAGATGATGGTATGTCGTGAAAATATTTTATTCCAACATACCCTTGAAAACGCTGTAGTTTCTTGCCAACATGTATGATTCGGTGATATACTTCTGACACAACGTAGCTGTCTGCAGACCAATAACTGAGATGAAATATCACAATATCGGGATTCTTATTGGCCCAGTCAAATAGGGTAACAGCTCAAAGTACAAGCTAAAGTCAGTAATCGTCTGGGTAATCTGAAAGTGTGTTGAAACCCAGCAAACAGTCAAGTTTTCCCGCGATTAACCATCATCTCTGCTCATAGTTGTTCAAGGAAAGGAAGGAGCGGGGTGGGCTACTGCTACGCACCAAATATCCAAATCCTCTGGAAAGTCTGTCAGGCGCACCAGCCGAGCTTACAGAAGACAGTGAAGCAGAGTTGTCAGGAGTCACCTGACAGCGTAGACACGAACGAAACGGACTGTATTTCGACATATTATGTGAAGATGCAAATATATGACATCGATTCACAGCGAGCCGACAAGAAAGCATGGCTCACCGCTATTATGTCCGACGAACGACTATCTTTTCAGCCGGTAAGCTGCCAGACAGACTTCAAAGAAGTAGTGTCGCCGTTTTCGGTTTATGTGTTTTTCATCATAATTCTTGTTTCAGTTTTGAGTCCTGAAAATATGTACTGATAGAATTTCTACTGTCACAAGCAATTTGTTAACAACATCTGAAACTGTACAAAGTAATTTACTGTTAATATTCTAATCCAGGCGTTTGTAGAAGTTAGACTACTACAGGCACTCCATAAAATCTAACACTAAATAAACCAGTCTTACTTTGTGATTTTACGTAGCTAAAATTTTAATAACTAGCAGCTGTCCGTCTTTAAAGTAGGGCACCATAAACTACACTGAAGTTCTGTTTTTGTTTATTTTCGTTACTAAAGTTATTTTTAACTATATAGGCCAGGCCTAACTATCGATCTCTATAAGTGAAATACCTCATTTTACGAATTATTTATAAATCTCCATAACAACTGATCATTGGCGGTATTAGTCAAATTATAATTTAAATTCAAAATCGTATATAGGTTCCCGCCAATTCAGAGCCATTCAGACATTGCCTGTATAAAAATGGGTGATAATATCCGAAGGCATTTGTATAATTGTGAAGTTATATAACTAGGGACCCCTGTTTTTCGCGGAAAGAATTTTGCATCACTTTGTTTGGGTGCCTTATGTGCACATCTGTAGTTATGCGTCGTGGTCAGTGATAGGATATTTTAACTGCCACGAGCCTTGGGATTCTACCAGCAAATCACAGACGTGTGGTGTTGCAAGAACGATATTGTAATTGGCTCAGTCGAATGAGATATGGCTCTTCACATAGACACACTGCAAATTAACATGAAGCAGAACTGCACATGTGCACGTAAGATACTGAACCAAAGTGGAGGAAATTATTTTTCGCGAAAACAGGGGTCCCTAGCTACAACGTAGATTTTTCAAATAATTTCAATGAAAACAGTGTTATGATTTATAATTTAAAAATTCAGCACATGAAGTGGCTGAAGCTGTGTAATGTTTCTGGATGGTTTGAATCGTTAGCAAAAAAAAAAAAATAAAATAAAATAAATAACTTCGCCTTCCGAATGATACGGTACCATATAATCACATACTGGATAAAAATTCTCAAGTGTTAGTATGACAATTATATTGTTATTGCAAAGAAAATTATCAGGCGTGTTGCTTTCGACACTTGTAATTTGTAGAGTTGTGCTGCGATTGGATTAGAGCACTGTCATTGTTTTGTAACAAGTTTCGTTACAACTGAATACGTCATAATTTTAACATGTTAAATTTATTCGCGTGACGGTTTACTGAACTGAAAGTGCCAACTGGAACATGAACTTTAATGTGCCGGGAGCACATTATCGGGATGGTTTAGTTGAGTTAAAGGACACTTGCTTGGCGCAGCCAAATAATTTATGAGTAGACGAAATAAATACTTTTGTTACTGAAACGAAATTACTTTGTTGCTTTTACTTTGTTGCTCAAGTGTAATATTTGTTCAGTACAACTATTTCTGTCCCGAACCATTATAATAGTGATAGCACCGCACTGAAAAAAATACTTATTAGTCACTGCAAAATATTTTGTTAAAATTGACCTTACCAAATTTTTTTGTAGTGACCACAAAATATTTTGCTGTCCCCAATAAAATGTTACTGTGACTGCAAAAAAATTTTGTAACCACTACAAAAAAAATTTGGTAAGGTCCATTTTAACAAAATATTTTGCAGTGACAAATAAGTATTTTTTTCAGTGCGAGAATCAAGCCCGGGACCTCTCGTTTTGAGTACCGCCCATTAGTTTCTACTGTCAAGACTGTATGTTGGCGGTAACATCACCCTTATAGATATATAGTGTGTAGAATATGTGACATTTACGCAAATGTATAACTAATTACTGTTTTTTATGTAATTATTGTTTTATCGGAGTTGTTTGTATTAGAACGAAGCATCATGCAACACACAAAAATACCTAGAATGATGATTGTCACAAATGGCAGAAATAACTCTTGAGGTGTGGTTACAAACTACGGCGTGTGCTAACATAGTTTCGGTTCACGCATCAAAATTTACATTTGTATACTTCTAAAGAAAAAAAAATTGTATTTGTGCTAGCCAAATATTTTAGTGTCAGGCGTAAATACCTCGCCAAATAAGCTAGGACTACATCGTTTGTTAGGTTGACGAAATTAGGTTTGTTACTTTCGTTATTTCGTTCTAGTAATCAAATGTTTTGTTCGATCAAATAAATATTTATTGTCCATATTCAAACTAATATTTAATAACAATGTATTTCAATGTGGGAGATACTCAAAATCTTTGTAAAACTTCTCGAGCACTATATGATAAAATGAATTAAAATTGGCAGACGGCTGCATTGACCACACTGAAATGACTTCTCAAACTGGATTTCATGTCGGTTGTTACTGCCTTGTAAATTCTCATTGCGTTGATTCTAAAATTAATAAAGAACCTCGAAAAACTCATACAGCCAATGAGATGCTTCTGAGTAGTGTTCGTTTCAGTTACCGCGAATTTTATTGATGCAACCAGGGAAAATGTGTGGATTCATAATGCAGCTTGTTTAATATATATATATATATATATATATATATATATATATTTTTTTTTTTTTTTTTTTTTTTTTTTGCAAAAATCACGTACCCAGAAGTGCGACGTGTATACACACCTAGAAGTTTAAATAATGGCTCGAATGTGAATAGACAGCACAGCAATGTTTTGGTGTCTTGCTTCTTTTCTAATCGTTGTAACAGATTTCCACCGAGTGTATTTGTAAATGAGTTGAACGGAAATCTGTCCCGGTTTTCTCCCGCGGGTATCTCTCTCTCTCTCTCTCTCTCTCTTCATCTCCCATGAAGAAGAGAAAAAAGCGTAGGTGATGAAATAAATATAAAACAAAACTAAAAAATACATGCTTATGGTAGAACAAGGTGACACGAAAGAAAGCAGTTTCTTAAATGAAAACCAGTTGTGTGAGGAACCGGTTGGAGCCTGAGTGTTGGGATGGGCTGGCCGCTGGATGGACTTGTTTGTGTGCACGTAGTGTCCAACCAGAATATCTCTCTGCCGCCTGAGCGTTGTTATTTTATTTGTCGATCTGGACTTTCACTTCAGGCATTTAGTACCCTGCCATAATTCTAACTACAATTTTTTTTAATTGGTTTAAAGCCATTGTAATTATAAAATAAGCCGCTTAAAGGCGTTGTCTATCTCAGAGTCCTGTTATTATTGTTTGGTGGGACTCACGCACATTTCAAGATCGAGATAAGGTAAATATTTCTGCAGAATAAAATACACGGGAAAAATTACGGACAAGTATTTTCATGTATTTTAAGAGAAGTACTCGCATAGTTCATGGGCGGTGTTGTAGCGTGTTATGCGTATTCTTTTTGTTTTCTCTCCGCGAAACTGTTTAACTTATTCATACGACGGTTATCTACGAAAATTACACACACTCTATGCTTTTATATTTTATAACTTAAGCGCGCTTGTTAGAAACATGATTTTCGGGCCTCTCAAAATGGCTTAAAAACTTCTTTTTTTTTTTTTTTTTTTTTTTTTTACCGTTGTAACTCTGAAACTAACATATCAACTCGTAAAATGCAGAACAAGAAGCTGGTTGGCCTTCAGTTCATACTATCCAAAAATAAATTTTAGGGTCACCGCTTAAAGTCCCATAAAAATACTACAAGGAAAACCTTACACGCCAGTTTGACGCGCTGCGAATAGAGGCGATATGCTGCCCGTCGAGCGTGGTATTCTGGCTCTTATCGCTCCGCTGTTCCTATGCGTCAAACATGGAAATTTGAAATCAGCGGAGACTACTCTTAACAATTAAAATATTAATTTATGTTTCAGGGTTTTAAGAAAACCGTGTATAAGAATATGCATGATGTATCAGTACAGCGGGTACAAACTTTCAGGAGAGATAGGCCTAGGCAACACTCAGAGGACGGGATGTCACATGACAATGCGTGGTCGGAAACTCTTTCCTGCGACACAAAACACAAGAAAGAAATTACACGAACAAGAGGAGAAAACATGTTTATCAATCCTAATACAGCAAAACTGCGGGGAAGTCTTTGGCTGGTGGAGGCGAGAAGTCTGACCTGTAGGCAAACCTTCAAGAATATATGTGTACTCAAGCAGACAGCAGCTGTTTTATTTGATCACAGTCACAGTGATATGAGCCTTCGTTTAGATACGTATTTGTTATTGGTTCAGTTACTTCCAGGAGCTGTCTGAAGAGGCAAAGACCAATTGCGAAAGTGACACGAACTAGAGTAGTTTGAATTCCAGCTTGTTCCCAAAAGAAAACGCGAATTTTTTAGGTCCTTACCAGCAATCAGTGATCATGAAACAGCTGCAGATGAACACTCGAGGCACTGAAGCTCTGTATTTCCCTACCTATGAGTGAATTCAAAAATTGTTCAACTATCACAGCTTGTTTATTTAATTTGGAGAAAACCATAGTAGTCGAAAATACTTTGCAGATGGCTCACATGCGAAGGTTTCTTTATCAGGTAACAGTGGGACTTGCATTGTATTCACAGGAAAACTGGATTAAATTGCTCGTAAACCTTTGGGCATAATTGTTGTCCTGAGCACTTTAATTAGAATACGTTATTCTGTTTTGAGCTAATTTGTATAATTTCGTGACATACTTAAGCCATTGTTTTGTATATTCTTAATAAACATATTGCATGGATTTAAGCGAGTTGAGCGAGTTCACGGTGTATTGATAGTAATTAACCTTGACGAGGTGACTTAAAAAAGTGCTCACTTTAACGTGAATAGCTTGTAAGTACTTCTAACTAGAGGTGCAGAGCTTTGTGTGTTTAGTTGTAAGACTTTTAAATTATTAACGAAATTTTAGCTGCTTTGTTAAAGAATTGTGAAAGTAAGTGGTCTGAAAAATCGCTCATTTATTCACGTTATAATATTGTACATCATGCACTTGGACACAACCTTAATGTATGTACGTATGTGAGAGTGCCCTCGGCTCATACCAATCAACTGTTATTCGTTTATGTCAATTAGTTAGCGATTAATACATCAATATTAGTAAGCATGCCTACCGGTTACGATTATTGAGGCTGAAGGAGTGATAATTGACATACGTCTATGGTATCAACGCCTCATTCTGTCGCTAAGCAGGTTTTGTGCAAATACGACGTAGATGCCCTTTATTAGTTTACGTAGCTGTCATTTAAGTGTTCGTCGAGATTCAGGTGTAATTCTGTAATTGCATACATGTCTCCAGAAGCGCAAGGGAAGTCAATCAGTTTATGGGTAAGCCTGCTGTCGCCTACCTCGGAGCCCAGATGCGAGCAAGAATGAGGGTATACAGGGTGTATCAGTGCAGCGGTTACAAACCTTCAGGAGAGAGAAAAGAGTACACCCAGACGATGGGAAATCACATATAACAATGTATGGTCGGAAACACTTTCCTGTGACGACATAAAGCACAAGAAAGAAAGGACTCGGACAAGAGGAGAAAACTTGTTTATTATTCTTAATACAGCAAAGAACGAAGATAAAATAACTTAAAGAGACATCAATCGTCATCAGCGGCCAAAGACTTCCCAGTATTTTTTCTGTATTAGGATTGATAAACATGTTTTCTCCTCTTATTCGTGTCCTTTCTTTCTTGTGTTTTGTGTTGCAGGAAAGTGTTTCCGACCACCTATCGCTATGAGATTTCCCATCGCCTAGGTGTTGTTATATCTCTCCTGAAAGTTTGTAACCGCTGTGCTGATACATCCTAATTATATTCGATGTGGCTGGTCGAAACTACATATTTGCTGCCCATGACTTTTTTGTTCATCTCGGTGAGACCCACATTGCTATATGGGGCCTTTTATCATATTTTCTTCCCTTTAGCATTTATCTTTCACAGTGTGGTTGTGTATCGTACAGCAGAAACCTGTCCCTGCTAGTTCCTTCTTCCAAGTGACTGAGCGAAGTGGCGCATTCGGGAGGACCCGGGTTCGATAACGGCCCGGCATTTCTGATATCGGTTTTCTACGGTTTACCGAAATAACTTGGGCGAATTTTGGGATAGTTACTAAGTCCATAGCAGATTCATTCTCCGTTTTGGCTGTCCAAACGATTGGTTCCGTCTCTAATTACCTCGCTGTCGACGAGACGTTAAATTTCGCTTTATCTTGCCTTCATCACGAGAGACTAGAGAAGTTCACAGTAAAAACAGAAACGAGTCTAGGGTTTCCTGAATATAACCGGTGTCGCGGTTATCGCAGTGGCCATTCCGTAGCACTCGCCTCGCACCAAGGCGATCCGGGTTCGACTCCCGGCATGTGGGAATCTTGCCGGGCGTTTCTTGGGTATTTCCAGCTTCCCCGCCCCATAGTTTTTTACCATACACAGGAACTGGCATACTTCGCGATTTCGATGTCCTGTACGTTAGAATCCATTGTCCTGTGTATACTCAGACCCCGACAGTTTGTTCAATGGCTCCACTGAGTAGCAAGTTTCGCCCAATAATTAGGGCCCGCTAGTTTTCGCGAAAAGATTTTTGCCTTACTTTGTTTCAGTCTTACGTGTACACCTGCAGCTAAACTTCATGGCTATTGGCAGAGTGTTTTTGTCCAGTCATTATTCATTTGACTGTGCCAATCAGTACATGGATAATTTTGACACAACACGTCTGATTTGCTGGTTTAACCTCCAGACGTTGTATGTTACCGCATCCAATCACTGACCACAAAGCAGAGATGCAGGTGCGCACGTAAGGCACTGAAACAAAGTGCTGCAAAAATATTTTCACTAAAACTACCGGGCCTTACCAATAACTGATAGCACGGAATTTTAGCGTTATTTTCTATTAAATTTTGATTTGCCAAAGTTATTTAGAACGATATTATCAAATTTTAGACGCCAACGAGACGTACACGCGTTTGAAATCAAGCTTGTTCTAAAATAAATTCCTGAAATTTTCCAGTCCGTGTCACCCCTCACCAGTTGTTAAAGTTAAGTGCTGACCAAAATCTCTTCACTTCACTGAACATAACCGTCCCAGGCAAAGTTAGAGTGTTTAGTTTTTCTGACGCGTGTGCATGTGTGTTGCAACACACTTGTGCAAAATACCTTAATCACGCAAGTAGAGGCGGAGTGGTGGGGAGGCGAAGATATATAGAAGATCCAATCAGGCGATGGTTGCTACAAAGACGCCCTATGAATAGCGTACATGGCCTTGGATTGCCCGCACAAGGTCTGTATGGCTGCATGTTATCTCCCCTCTTTATTATTTTTTTTGTTCCGCCTTCTCGTTATCTCTGCCGGAGAACAAACAAACAAGAGTCTGTAAAAATCCAGGGGCGTTAGACGACTGTTCCGCCCCTGGTGCGTGGATCACGTGCGTGTGTCGTGATAAGGTTAATTCCACTATAGGTTATATAAATATCTATGTTAAAAGTTAGTCACAGGGAAAATTTGTGCCGCTTGAGCGCTGCTATCGGTACTGGGTGCAAACTGACCAATCACAGAGCTTTCCTGAATTTTAAGTTACAAATAGCTGATAATTTAAATCGCGAAATTGGTCTATTTTCATTTTAAAATTAACTTAAATTACTTCTGTAATTTCCAAGCCTATTTTAAATTTAAATTAGTTTTACTACAGTTTCGTATTTTTCTCGTCCGTTAGTGATGACAGCGAAACTTGTGGCAGAAATTCTCCGTGTACCAAACTCTCCCATAAGAAAATATATTTTCTTTCTAACCTGTAGTAGAAGTAACCTCAGTCGTGGCCAGTCGCGTTCAGGGTTGCCAGCTGTGGAAATTTAAAAAAAATTGCCGTGAACGCTTCTAAGTTTCTAAAATCATTCTGGTGGAAGTCGTATTAATGTCACGGATTTCTCTAAATAATTTCCAGTTGGTGAAATAAATTTTAACGTTTGCAAATCGTGTTTTCACTAAATACAATTTTTGTTGCCACACCCGTGCATTTTTTCGTCGTTCTATATTGCGACACAGCCTGCGTTGTCCTTCAGCTAGGATGATGATGCTAGTTGGCATATATGGAGCAAAATAAATTACGATGTTGCACAGTAGGTACAAGTTTGGCTTCGCCACGTAATTCTCATAGACATAATTTTTTTTTTTTTTAGGCTTTGTCGTATATTATTTCAGATGTTCTGGTTGTTTTTAATGTATATACAAATAAGTAATCCTTGCATATAAAAAATTTCTGTCGTATTCCACAATGCTGGAGGTTAACTAAACGTACTTCATAAAAAAAAGACACATTTGAATATATTTCGATTTGCATAAAAATGTGTTTATTTATTTGGACGTTGTAAAGTGCCTTTGTTGAGAAACACGGGGAAAGGGAATAGGAGTTGGCCAGGACCTGTTGTAAAGAACCGTCACAGCATTCGCCTGGAGTGATTTCGGAAAACCCTGGAAAACGGAGTTCAGGATGACTGGAACTAGGGATCGAACCCGGGTCTGAGGCAAGTATTCTGATCCCCCACACTCGGTTGAACCATCACCAACATAAATTCTTTGAGGATAATTACATTTTATTGAAGGTGTGGACATAACCCTTACATTCTAATACAGCAAAATGTTAATTTCTATTTTTAAAGCAGAGGGTTACAACATACTGCTGTTTCACGGACGATGTACAGATGGAATTAGAAGGATGCATTTTGCAATGCTGATTTCGTTATCGTCGTGAGTCCCGATGACACGCAACGGGTCGTGGGGTCATCTCTCATGGCAGGCATTCGAATTACAAGCAACGTTGCCACGTGTACGGGGGACTAGTGTACATATACTAGCAAGTAGCAACTTGGAGATCGTAACATTTCCACTCGTATCATATTCGGCCATCTCGTTATCTTGCACGCAGCCCTATCGCGTATTATCTCCCAGACAGCCCTCAGCGCACGATACTGCTTGAAGACGTCGCTGGTACAATATAGTATATCACGTGAACAAGTGATAGTGTTGCCAGGTCCTTTACGACTAAATATCGTTTTCAAAACTTAAAATTATTATTTTTTGAGAAAAATTGTGGTACATTGTTAGCTTTTGTAAAATATTTTTTTATATTCAACTGTTTACAAATTAGGTAACTAGCCTATATATTAAAATATAATTGTAAAAAATAGTAACTATTCTAATTATATACACATTAAACTAAATTGAATAACAACTGATGTTACCTTTGGAAGGATTTTTGTGCAGTTTCCAGTATTCTTGCAATTTTCTCCCATAATGCTGTTGCACACATAAGCTGTGTAAATAACTTATACATACTATATCCATGTAACGGCAGATGTGAGGAGTGACATAATATATTGCTATAAGTCTTTCGACTTTGCTATAGAAACATTGCGGTGTATAACTGAGCCAGGGAAAATTCGTACAAAAAAGTAGGTACCGTCTATGGTACAAATTATGAAAGTAAGGTGCAAAACAATAATTATGGTACGACCTGACAACATGCTAGTGAATAACATTAGGGTTGTTAGACGTACCAGTTTTCAGGGTGCTGTACCATGTACCAGGATACTTTCATCCTGGTACGCGAAAGTACCAGGATTTCAGAATTTTGCAAATTGTATTAAAATGCATCATTAAACAGCATTTTCAGCAAAACCTTTCTACACAAAAATATATATGTATATTTTTGGCACAACACAACTTTTGAATTGTGAGCTTGAATCTGTGCATATCGTTATTGAAGGTTATTGCAAACTGTTGCCTGTTGGGCATTGGCAACACATACTTGTGTACATCTGTGGTAGATGTGAACCTCTTATTTTCTGTTAACTAAGAGCATTCTTTAAACTTTTCTCTGAAAATACTCAAGACTTGTTTTAGAACGTCGTATTTTTTATGCCTGTAAGCATTCGCTTTTTTTTTTTTTTTTACCTGTACCAGGTTTTTGTTGAAAGTACCAGCTTTTTTTTATGGTGTTAGTACCAGGATTTTGAAGTTATCATTTAACATCTTGCTGGCATTTGTGCTTCGCTGTGTATTGCCGTTCGTCTTCTAGGGGTTTCAGTACTGCTAACTTCGATTTACTTGAGATGGTGATTTATCGCGGGAAAAATTGACTGTTATAGGTCGTTCGGGATAAAGTGAGCACTAATAATTTAACTTTTGAAAAATATCACCAGCCGTTAATGGATATCATTCAATGTTATCGATAGTTCCCTTACTACTTGTACGGTTGGCAGCGAAATCACACAATGTATTTTCGTGTATTTTCCTGTTTAAATGCAACAATACTGAAAGAAAATCAACCTAAAACGACATAATTGTATTTTATACAATTAAAAAACATTTTAAAATCAAACCATATAGGTTCCTACCGACTGCACAATTCATCTAGCACGCGCAAACATCACGTGACATGTCAAGAGAGGTTAGACATGCTCCGTCATTAGCCGTTACACGCGGAAAGATACGGATTGGCTGAAAATAGAACTTAAGCAGGGCTTTTTTGACTGCTCACTTTACCCTGAACCGCCTATAGCTAGGTTTCAGCGTACGTTCACCATGTCGGAAACTGTGTTTATGCTACTGGCTGTCGTCTGTACATGAAACTGTTGGCCTACATTTGACCTAGTCATTAGGAAAACGGCTAGTTTAATATTTGATGCCTGTGATTGTAGACAGTCATAATCCAATAATCAGAGACACTGGAAAATCGCGGGAATACTGGACTATTTGCTAGGCTCCAACGTGATGTATATAACACTGACTGTTTCGTAGCAACATTGCCAATGGCCCAGTTAGAACTGCACAGCTTGGACACACAGCGTGTGTGATTTGTCCCAAAACTGTTCACACGTGTCACGGTTAATGTAATAAAGTTTATTGGAGACTATTTTTTAACATTTTCGCGATTTTCCAGTGTCTCTACCAATAATGTATTTTGCAAGGGACTGCAGCGTTTCCAAGGGTATGTTGGCATAAGAAATTTGTGAGAATAATCGTCATTCATACCATTTACCTTCGTTCGCTTTATCACTTGGTGTTTGACATAAGACTATGCGTGTAAATCAATGAGCCTGATTCGGGCGAACCTGGGTTCGACCCCCGGCTCCGGCCACCTTGATTTCGGTTTTTCATGGTTTCTCGAAGTCGCTCCAGGCGAATGCTAGGATGTATTCTTAACATAGGCCATGAGTGCCTTCTCTCTCAGGCCTGGGACTTGGGTTTTTGAAATTACCGTTTTAATTAATAGCCTGTAGCGTCCAGGCGCGGAATAAGTCCGAGCTTGAGCTACGACACACTTCTGCTTTGAGCTCGATAAAGGGACTATATTTTTGGTCCGTATAGTAGATGCACACGTGGTGGTGTCAAATGAGCGTTATCAGTCTGCCTCTATGCCTCCTACGTAACATGGCTCACACTGATATATCGCATTTGTAGCTGTCGTCCTTCCGTCTTCTAGCCAAGTGACTTACTCTTTCTGCTCTGCATGAATAAGTTCTTATTTGCAGAGCAGTGTGTGCACATAAAGAAAAATCAAACTTAACTGCTGACAACAGATGCCAGAACAAACACATTGAAACACGAGCAATGCACAGACTAATAATCTGAGAATGAACTACTTCCCTACTCTGTAAAATACTTTTTATGTGGAATGTATGGAACAAAACAATGTTATGTATAGAAAGAAGGCTGTGTTTCCATCCGCTTAGCCGTCAAAAGTTGTAAAGCTTGGTATAGGTTTGCCGGACGGACCGGATAGAATCATTGGAGGTATCTCATCAGCTGTTGGGGCATTCATTAGTGATTGAAGGAACGTGTGACAGACGAATGCTACAATTTGAAACTCCGATCTAAGCAAATATCGTATAAACACAGCGTGTCTCGCGTACTACGTTTCTATATTATTTGTAGAGATGATGGTATATCGGGAAAATGTTTTGTGCCAACATACACTTGAAAACACTGTAGATTTGTGTTAAGGGCGCGGTCTACCGCAATTTTCATCATCATTATTTTATTTTTTATTTGTACTACGTATTTTTTTTTCTTATTTTAGACACAAAATGTGACTAAATTTGGCTCATATGAAATTTTTTAATCTCTCATAGTTTTCGCGTAATGGCTTGTTAAAGTCATATTTTGCATGTTTCCGTTTTAACGATGACACTAAAACCAACTGATATACCAAACTGAAAAAAATCACAGTGGATAAAGGCATTGCAGGCTACAATGGCATGCTCATAAAATTAAAGAATAAAAATAATTTGTATTTTTAAAAAAATTATTGGTTTTTTAAAATTTTTATTTTCAGTTTCAGCATTTTTTTTAAATTCAAATAATTTTTATTCTTTAATTTTATGAGCATGTAATTGTAGCCTGCAATATCTTTATCCACTGTGATTTTTTTGAGGTTGATATATCAGTTGGTTTTAGTGTGATCGTTAAAACGGTAACATGCAAAATATGACTTTAACAAGCCATTACGCGAAAACTGTGAGAGATGAAAAAATTTCACAAGAGCCAAATTTAAGTCACATTTTGTGTCTAAAATAAGAAAAAAAATATGTGGTACAAATACTAACTAAAATAATGGTGATGAAAATTGCGGTAGACAGCGCCCTTAATAGCAACATATACGATTGGGCGATGGGTGTGTGACAAAGCGTAGCTGTCTCAGACCAATAACAGGCAGAAAATATTATCACAACGGAATTCTTATATGCTCAGTCAAATAGGGCAACAACTCCGCGTACAAGCGAAAGCCAGTAATCTTCTGGTAAGTTGAACGTACGTAGAAACTCAGCAAACAGTCAAGTTTTCTTGCGATTAAAAATTATCTCTAATAATTATTTGATAACAGTTCCTGCCGATAGTTGTCCCTTCTTCAGTAATGAATTGCTCTTTGATTAACTTTAGTCTTGGATGTAGGTGCGATACCAGGGTGGCCACCCACCTGGAAAATCTGGAATTATCAGGGAAATTGTTTTGGCCACCTGGAAATACCAGGGGAATTTCAAAGAATTTTCGGTCCATCTGAGAAATTTAAGGCAATTTTCTTGCTTCGTTCATTTTGAGCGCCCGCATGAGTCATAGGAAGGAAAATAATGGAGTTTTGAGAGCATTATAGCGTTTTCGTTCAAAAAAATTACCGTCATGTAGAAAGAGGTGATTTTACTCCATTGTCTAGTTCGTTGTTATTTCTGCTGAATGTTTTGTCAAGTTCACTAGCAGTTGTCAGAAAGGACTTGGAAATTTTTCCCTTTATTGGAAAATGCCAAAATGTTTTCATACTTGTGAATATCTGGGAAATTTTTGGTTTTCTTTAAGAGAAATCAGGGGAAAAAATCAGGGAATTTTCTTTGTGGCAATGAGTGGCCACCCTGGATGCAATGTGAAATGTAATGGTAATTTAAGAATATAAATTGCTCTTTCTGTGATTAATTTGAAAAGGTTAGCTTAAAAACCTTTAGTAGTTGGTGTATTTTTTTTATTTCTTTACGTTATTTTATAATTTTTATGTATCGATCTATCACAAACCCGATTTTAAATGTTGATAGTGTATTTGAGTTTTCGCCGGTTTCAAATTTCCACGTTTGGCGCGTGGGAGCAGCGGAGCGATGAACGCATGTCTATCGCTTTGCACTTAACAACTATTCAGGTGTTCGTTGTTTCAGAAGTCTAAAAAAATCAGTTTTTAGCCATTTTGAGAGGCTCGGAAGTCATGTTTCTAAAAACGCTCCGAAGTTTTAAAAACATTGTATAGGCCTAGTTTCAAGTAGTATGTTCCTTTCGTAGACAACCGTAATATGAATAATGCTATAAGGCTAAGCGAGGGCTATCAGGCTGTAGTTTCACATATTGCCCTCCAAAGACATTCGGCCCGAGTTCAACGTCCGTTGCTGGCGCATTATTGTCGAGAGGCAAGTACGTGGTTTACCCGCGGGAGTGGCTCGCAGGTAGCACAAAGTTCGTTGACACTTTCTGTGCTGATAACGAACCCGCCATCTCATGCGACGCGTGCGTGATACCCAGCTCCTCTCCGTAATCTCGAGCTGCTGTTAGCGCTCCACATCCGGGCGGACGGAAATGCGGGGCAACTGAGAAATCTGTTCCGAGGACCGAATCCACCGTGCAGAAGTCCCATGTTGCCAGCTGTTGTAAATCTAGAGGGTTTAAAATTCCGTCTGATGTGGTGGAGCAATGTTATTGGGTGTATGTGTGTATTAAATTTGGCTTTCGTTTATTTAGAATGTAATAGTAGTTGCTTGATAAAACATTTAGCTGTTTAGGGTATATTTTTAGTTGTTTATTTTATAGTGTAATTGAAAACTATATTTTAGTTTTCAAAGTAATTTAAATTGTTTCAAATACAATTATGATTGTTTTAAATATAATTTCTGTTCTTTGTTTCAGTTGTTTATAATATAATTTTAAGATGTTTACAATATGATTAGAGGTGGTGGTTTATCGCTGGAAAACTTGACAGTTTGCTAGGTTCAAACGCACGTTTAGCTCCCATAAGATTACTGGCTTTCGCTTGTACGCGGAGCTGTTGCCCCCTATTTGACTGAGCCAATAAGAATCCCGCTATTGTAATATGCGATGCCTATTAGTGGTCTGCAGACAGCTACGCTGTGTCAGACCCAATCATACATGCGCAAGAAACTAGTGTTTTCAAGAGTATGTTGCCACAAAACATTTTCGCGATATGCTGTCATTTCAAATACGATGTATGTTTGGAAAATGATTTATGTTGTTTATTGTATTATTTTTCTTGATTAGAAATTAATGTATGTTGTTCTACACATTTGTTGGTGAAGTAGTTCTACTGTTAGCAACTTGGAGTGTGACTGACTCCACTTGCCCAGACTATGGCCGCGAGCAGGGCATGGTAGATTTGGGGCGGGGGGAGGGGTGGAGGAGCGGAGGAGCGGGACGTTTGCCCCGGGAAGTGAAATCATGGCGTGACCACTTGGCCTGGCCGGGCTGACAGTTGCATTGTTTCCTATGGCTGGCCGTGTGTCGCAACCTGAATGCATGGTGCATGGCTGCAGCCGTTGTGCGGGTTCTTCTCTGTCGCCCATAGCGGGGCCGATAACGTACGGCCACAGGTCACGGACTAGTTAGTCGTACAGAAGCCAAACAGCGTGGCTGTGCTTTTCAAGCAAGTGTATATAAGTTACAGGTTGTTCAATTTAAACTGAGCACTCCCCAACACTTATATTAACTAGAGATGGTGAAATCTCGCGAATTCAATGACCTGCTTGTTAGATTCAAATGTCATATGCATACTCAAGTCCCGACCATTAGTCCACTAGCTGCTACTCAGTGGAACAGCAGACAATGAACAAATGGACGAGGCTTGAGTATGCATAGGATATTTGATTCTAACATACAGGTCATTGAATTCGTGGAATATCACCATCTATAATAATAACTGAAAACTTTATTTTATTGGGGCCAAAGGTGGTAAGTTTTCTGTATGGTTAAAAATGGTATTTTGTTTCATGATATTTTTCATACTGAGAATATCAAATACGAATGTAAAATTGCCAAAAGAAAAACTGAAGCAGTGCTCACTTGATCCTGAACAGTCTATACCTGGAATATTATTGGTTGCACGAGGTTCTATGGACGTGGGAATTGCTTCTGATTGGCTGTTGCGTGCTGCGAGGTATTATCCTGTAGGCCGGGCCTCGCTCTGGTGCCTTAGTGAACGACTTTATTGCTCGCCCGTTCTGTTCACGTTCGCCACGCTTATTATGTACCACGGCGACGAACGCTTTTTAAAGCTGAAACATTTTTTTTTTAATAATTTTATATTTGTACGAGATATGGTTTGTTTTATAGACATAAATTGTGACTTTTTACAGAAATAAACATAGTTTTTAAATTTTTTGTATAACGGCATATCAAAGCCGAAATTTGCATAAAACGGTTTTATACAAGAAACGAAAAACATCCTGGCTTCCAGAAATGAACTAATTCACACCGAAGAACAGTGTCACGGGTTAGGCCAAGACATGTATAAAAATTGCATTGACTGTATTTTGTATTCTTAGGGCCCGGTAGTTTTCGGGAAAATATTTTTTTCCCCACTTTGTTTCAGTGTCTTACGTTACACCTGCACCTCAACTTCATGATTATTGGCAGGGTGTTGTTGTGCGAAGTCGTTATTCATTTGACTGTGCCAATCAGTACACGGATAACTACGACACATCACGTCTCCGATTTGCGAGTTTAACCTCCACACGCTGGTTGTTATGGCATCCAATCACTGACCACAAAGCAGATATGCAGGTGCGCACGTAAGGCACTGAAACAAAGTGCTGCAAAAAATTTTTCGCGAAAACTACCGGGCACTATGTATTTTGTAAATATTTTTTAACTTTGTGTGAAAATTTACCAATTTTATATATTTTTTAAAAAATACAAAAAAAATCTGTAAGTTTTTTTATTCATTCGTGACGTAGTCCGTGACACTGTTATTCAGTGTTAATTGATTCTCGTTTCATGTATAAAACACACTTTATGCAAATTTGGACTTTGACAAGCCACTGTTAAGAAATATTATGAAAGCTATAAAAAATTATTTTCTGTAACAATATTACAATGTTACTCAGTTACAATGTATGTACAAATATAAAAAAAAAATATTAAAAACATTAAAATTTGGCGCTAACTCGTGGCCGACTGCCAAGGGCGCCGAGTGTTATATAGAGCTCCGGCAGTTACAAGATTATTCGCAGAGATGATGGTTTTTTCCGAAAAAAACATGACTGTTTGCTGGATTTAAATGTACGTTCAGCTTTCTAAAGTATACTGACATTCACTTGTATGTGGAACTGTTACCCTATTTGACTGAGCCGCTATTGTACTACTTTATTGCCTGTTATTGGTTTGCAGACAACTACGTTGTGTCAGACGTACATCACCCAATCATACATGTTGCAAGTGTTTTCAAGAGTATCTTGGCACAAAAAGTTTTTGTGGTATACCATCGTTACAGATGACGGTTAGAGATGATTGTTAGAGATGATGGTATATCGCGAAAATTTTTTGCGTCAACATAGCCTTGAAAACACTGACACAACGTAGATGTCTGCAGACCAACAACATGCATTAAATATTAAAATAGCGACATTCTTATTGGCTCAGTCAAATATGGCAGTAGCTCCACGTACAAGGAAAAGCCAGTCATATTTTGATAAGTTGAACGTATGTTGAAGCCTAGCAAATAGTCAAGTTTTTCCGCGATAAACCATCATCTCTAATGATTGTATATCGCGAATATGTTATCTGCCAACATGCCCTTGAAAACGTAGTTTCTTTTGACATATATGATTAGGTGATATACTTCGGACACAATGTAGCTGTCTGCAGACCAATAACAGGCATCAAATATTATAATATCGGGGATTCTTACTGTCTTAGTCAACTATAGTAACAGCTCCACTCACAAGCGAAAGCCAGTAATCTTCTGGTAAGCTGAACGTGCGTTGAAAGCTAGCAAACACTAAAGTTTTTCCGTGATAAACCATCATCTCTAATTATTCGTTTCCCAGCCACTCTCTGTGTAACGTTGGTATACTAGAAATGTTTGAAATTTTCGAGCGTATTATTGCCGATCGTATTTCCATAAAAAAAAACTGGAGGCAATGCGGGAGTAATTGACAGCAATGCACGTATTTTCCACTGCAGTTCAAACTAGGACATGGGGAATCGACCGCTCTCGTTGCTAGTGCAGTGGAGTAGATTACGTCACGCGACACTCGGCCAGTGTGCACAAGAATGCAGTGTGGTGCAGTAATTGTAGTCGCTCGTCGTTACTTGGCCCGGTAAGGTTAATTCTGCTACATGCGAAGGAGATAATATAATTTATTATGGAAGAGCTTGTTAAGAAACAATTTCTGCCGCCAGTTGCGCTGGCATCTGTTAGGGGCTAACTTCCGATGCAAAACTGAACATTGCCGAAAAACGAAGTTATCTACTGGGTGTTCAAAAATAACCCCATAATGAACACACCACGCGAATTCTAGGCTAAAATGGAGACGAAAATGTTAGTGGCAGAATGTTGTACGATGACTATTACATGCACAATGTGACAACGTAGCGCTGTAGTTAGTACCCTCTTGCGCTCCACATATATCTTATCTTGTTATTAGTGTTCTGCCCTGCCTATTATGGGTGTAGTTTAAAATGCCGTGCATTCCATACATGTCTACGTTTACTTGATGCAACAGATAGAAAATAATACCTGGACGTGGAGCTTCATATTATGGGTGTAGGTTAAAATTCTGTGCAGCCCGTACATGTCTAC
>PNEQ01046661.1:0-25935 GCA_003012365.1 Medauroidea extradentata | reverse complement strand
CTAGTGCGAAACGAGTGGACCTTCCCACTATATTGAACTGTGCATACGAAAATCGCAATCTAGTAGATTCCTACACTTGGAAACTAGTGCGAAACAAGTGGGCCTTCCCACTAGATTCAACTGTGCATACGAAAATCGCGATCTAGTGCCAATTTCTAGTATTAGTGGACACTAGATTCGTCTCTGCATACGGCCCATAGGTGTATATCACGTCATTCAGTGTATGCAGGGAACAAGGGTATTGCGGGCTGCAGGTAATCAGGCGCGTGTACACATGGCACAACTTACCTGAGTTCACTCATTCTCTCAGCCAATAGTCTGGCACCTCAGAGCGCGCCAAATTCAAATATGCCAACTAATGTTTGCCTCTGCAAATTTGCAGGTTACCATTTCCGGACTCTAGAGCATGTTTCATTCAGCGTTCCTATCAACCAGTTTTGTAAGATACAGCATTCGCGTATGACCTGGAGGTGATAAGACGTAGATCCCACTTAACCTGAATTCTATTATTCTGTTAATCTGTAAGCCTACCTATATTGTAGACCTAGAACATTAGATATTGAACAGTTTGTCGAATAGGCTTGTATATGTCGAAGTCGTCGGCCTGGGCAGGAGGTCACATTAATTACTGCGCTCAGAAGCTCGTATGCCAGAAGTTGTGATATGCCTGGGAACACAAGAACCCGCGGTGGCCGAGGGGTCAGACCTCTCGCCTTCCACCAAGGCGATCCGGGTTCGATTACCGGCGGGGTAGGTGATTTCACATGTGGGAATCGAGCCGGACGATGCCGCTGATCGGCGGGTTTTCTCGGGGATCTCCCGTTTCCCCCGCCCCTCCATTCCGGCGTTACTCCATTATCACATCATGTCACCCTCCACCAGCGCTTGAGACCTCAATGTTAAGTGCTGACCAAAACCTCTTCACTCACGCGTGGTAACAGTGCAGTGATAAGAGCCAGTGTCCCGCGCTTGACGAGAAGCATATCGCCTCTATTCGCAGCACCAAACTGGCGTGCAATGGTTTCCTTGTTGTCTTTTTTCTACTGGACTTGAAGTGGTGACCAAAAAATTTTATTTTAATAGTATGAAGTAAAGACCAACGCATGCCTCTCGCTTTTAACGAATTCGGTAATATTTTCGGAGTTACAGCAATAAAAAAAAAACGTTTTTAGCCGTTTTCAGAGGCCCGAAAATCATGTTTCTAACAAGCATGCTGAATGTTTGAAAACGAGAAGCATAGTTTCAAGTGTGTGTTCTTCTCGTAGGTAAACATTATATGAGTAAGTTAAGTGGTTTCACATGACACTCGCTAGTCGAGGACTCGTTTAGGTCGACACACACAGGCCTTCAGCACAGTGTGTTTGTGGTGACGTGTGGTCATAACTGCGAGTGGATATTCTTCTGACTGCATGTAGCTGTTATAAGTACTGAGTTAGCGATCTCTAGTTAAACACGCTTCGTCTATAAATAGCACACGAAGCAAGCTCACGCTCATCATTACAGACAATCTGAAATCTCAGAACTGTGTTTGTCAGATTCCTTGTGAATGTCCACGTATGTACATTGGAAATAGTTGCAGGCCTCTCACCGCGTACTTTAAAGAACACCCCAATTATGTTACGAAAAGCGAAACTGAAACATCCAAACTACCCGAACATGATTTAGAAAACATTCATAGAATATTGTGGGAAATTGCTACTCCAAATACATGGGGGAAGAAATTAATAAAAAAAACACCGACTTCAAAATATATACTCCAAAAATGCACTAAAATAATAATTACGTTCATTTTAGACTATTTAAAATACAATGAATTTTTTAGGAGAATAATATACAATTATTGTTATTTTTGGAATCGTATCCAGCCAAGGTTAACAAACTTGTAACGAAGTAGCGTATGCATAGATATAATTTAATTTAATTAACGTTGACTGCAACTACGCATTTCTTAATCGACACAAAGATAGCAGCCACTTAATTAATTTGTTAATTAAATAATTTCTTAAAAGCTTGGCTGCCACCGACTCCAAAAATAACAATAATTGTATATTATTGTCCTTATAAATTTATCTCATTATGAGTAGTCTAAAAATAACGTAGTCATATGTATTTTTCTTAATTTTTAATGTTCTTCAAAGTAGATTTTTTTTTAAGTCGGTGTTATTTTTTGTTATAATTTTTTATTTCTTGATTTAATACCGAGTTCCGTAGCCTATCTATCACATTCGTGCTGTTTGTAGTAAGGAGTTCCGTTGTGACTTCGCAGCCCAAGTCAGTCTAGGAAGTTCTTGACCATAGTTAGGTACCTACCTAGTCTTGGATTGTAATAAACCCACCTACCAATATCTAGAGACATGCAAAATTTGCGTTATCATTTGGTGGCAGACTAAACTTCACTTTCCTATACATAACAGAGCATAATCTGCGATTCCATTGGCCACAACTTTTATGGTGGTCATTTACGTATGCTACGTCTTTACAGAGCTTGGTCTCTCTACCGTGTAAGCATGCTACGCGGCATGTCGCGATAATATCGGCCAGCGGGAGACGTCTAACGAGCCTATAGTCACTTGGAGTCTAGTCAGCTGTCAGAAAATAACGCGAACTTTGTATGTCTCTACCAATATCTCTATCATTATAAATTTCCAATTCGATTTTCCCCGGTGGGATTGGTCCTCGTATTTTCGCATGTGGGAATCGTGCCGGACGATGCCGCTGGTCGGCAGGTTTTCTCAGGGATCTCCAGTTTCCCCTGCACTTTCATTCCGGCGTAGCTCCACACTCACCTCATGTCACTCCTCACCATCGCCAAAGACCTCGATGCTAAGCGATTACCAAAATCTCTCTCACTCACGTTCGATTTTGGGTAGTTCCCTGGTATATCTTCGAAATGCAAGGTCCAATGTCAATTTAATTAAAATGGGACTCCCTTGAAACTATCCCCATTCCAACAAAAATAAATTTTTAAATCGGTTTATAAATTATGGAGTTCTGAATTAACAAACATAAAAATACAACCGAATTGATAACTGTTCTTTTTTTAAGTTGGTTGAAAACGAAAAATAAAAGAATCTGCTTTTATTGTCAGAAATAGTAAAGTCATCAGCAGGCAAAATATTGAATTGAAGAATTTGTTGTGCATTTCCAATTTTTTTAAAAAAGTAACTTATGCAGGCGTATACAATATATTATTTCGGAAAATATTTCTTAACTAAAAGTTATTTAAAACAGCAGAGTATGATTCACATTTCACAAAGTATAAACCCGTCACAAGCTGCATTACCAACCAAGGGGACCTACACTGACATAAGCTGAGCTGTAAGAAGGAGCATTGTATTTCCAGATGGTCTGGAGTTTCTCAGTAGGTACGTGTGCATGAAGTTGCTGAGACGTCGCACCTGTTGTCGTCGATGTAGGCTGCTCTTTTTCTCTTGTGTTTTCTTTATCACTTATCACATCGTCTTTGTTCACTTCCTTTCGTCTAAATGTGGTTTGTGTTGCCATCGTTGCCTTCGTCTATTTATTGTCTCCTTTTCCTATATGCCTTACTTTGTTGTTCTATGGTTTTTCTTTTGGTTTTTATCTGTCTTGCAAAAAGACTATATTCCGTTTCGGGATTAATTACTGTAGACCATATTCCTTTCCGCAAAGTGTTGTGTGTATGTATATGTGTGTGTGTATATATATAGATATAGATATATGTGTGTGTGTCTGTGTGTGTGAGTGTATATATATATATATATATATATATGCCACTCGGAAACATTCACTCGCTGTGGCATACATCTATGAATACATCTCAGTTCATGATACTAAGCCATTGCTGGAATCGTTCAAAGATCACATAAACGATGAGGCGCTACTAGATGTCTCACAGGAGCGAGCTAACTGCGAGGAGACTTCACGTAGGTTAAGTCTTCAGTCCAGAGGCTTGATTGAGGCGTGTTGCGCATGTCTGGGTCGCTCTTGACCGCTGAGAGGATTCTATTGCGCCTTGTAGCCTATGACCAATACTACTGTTTCCTAGGAGTAAGACAGCTGGTCCGTGTTGTGTTCTAAGATCAAAGTTGTTCCTCATTTCATGACCTCGTCTTTCTATCAGTGTTTATGTGATTGTTGTTTGTGTGTATACATACTGTAACATCCTATCCATTACGTTATGTGTAGGCCTACCTATGTTTCTGTATACAGGCTGTCCATGAATAACGTTTACAGCCATCTGTCGCGTTAAAGAGAATGCTGAGACGAGTAAAATGATACAGGACACTTAGGGTCGATGGGACTGGGAAACGTATAAAAGTTGATGCAGAAGATGTGGTCTGTACTGAAGTCAGCAATCGGAGTTGTAGCAGCGAGTGGCGTAGTTCGCGTAAGATTCCCCATTCACCGACGTACTCCCTTGTATTCGTGTGATAGCAGTTCAAGCTGCAGTAGTAAACGTCACTTGTCTGGCAACGTTAGTTCGTCCATGTCTTCGCAGTGCTTGTACAACTAAACGAAATGAACAACACATTCAATGAATTGACAGACATGCGTCGTTTCTACTGTGCAGCAAACTCAAACAAACGCACGGCTGGGCGGCTTTATGCAGAACACTTTCCACGTCGCAATTTACCGAGCCATGATTTATTTGCAACAATGGACCATCGCATACGTGAGACATAATGTAGTAATGTACTTTCTCGTCCAGATACCCTGGTTTTCCTTACTTTCCTGGCATCATTCCAGGCAAATAATGGAGTGGTATCTTGTGAACGACATGGCCATTTCATCTCTCAGTTTCTATCGATTGCGGAAATGCGTGTCACTGTTCTTAAATAACCACGCAAAGCCCCAATTGAAACATAATTAACGTTCAACGTAGGTAATAGTAAGTACTTTAATACTGTATTACAGACAGTGCGTCGCAAAGGCAGTGGATGACACAGCATCGTGCAACAACAGCGGTTTAAAAAGTAAGTGTTAGCGAGAGTTGCAGTGAATCCATGTACGAGCACGCGCCGTGTTGTGGGTCAACTCGGTGTGTCTCGCACGTCTGTTTGGCGGGTGTGGCACGAGCATGGTCTTTACCCATATCACAAGCAAAAGTGCAGAAGTTGAACCCACGAGATTGCGAACCACGAGTCCAATACTGCCAGTGGTACCTTGAAAAATTCCAACAAACCCCAATTGTCCATCTTTAGTCATTTACTGCGTTAGTTGGTTGAATGCTAACTTATATGCTATCTACGAACACGATCGTCAAGAGAAGTTTAGTCAATGTTTGGGCAGGTATTTCGGACAGTTACGTGAGTGAGCCGTACATCTTGCCGCATCACTTAAGCCAAAACAATTGCCATGTATTTTTGCGAGAAGTGTTACCAGTTCTCTTGAAGATGTTCCATTACAAGTCCCATTGAACATGTGTTTGCAACATGTTGGCGCGCCTGCACATTACGGTCTGCGAATTCGTAATCATTTAAACGAACAATACCCTCAGCGATGGACAGGGCGTGGTGACCAGCGGTTTGGCCGGCGCGATCACCAGATTTAAACGTGTTAGACTTATTCTTCTGGGGTTGCATGAAAGCTCTCACTTATCGTACACCCGTGGAGTCGGAAATGGATTTGATCGGTATATAACTGCAGCTGCTCAAGAAATACAAACATATCCAGCCATTTTCGTACGGCTTCACGATGAACTTGCAAGATGTTGTAATCTATGTGCATTCAAGTAAATGGTGAAAACTTTGAACATTTGTTGTAAATAACATTAATTTGTGTTGTGTTTTTATGAATGTACTGTTGCCCAGGACACACTACTGAAATGTATTAAAATTAATTTAATTCGGTATTTGTATTTTCGTTTATTACATAATACGTCAAATACTGTCGGTATTTCACAATAACTACGTCATTCTGATTTACACGCAAAATATCATTTACAAGACCAGAATATCAAATGTTGAGAAATGTGGCCGATTCACAACATATTTTCTTTACTGAGACGCGGTTCGTATGGGTTATGTAATTATGGAGCAGCCCTTGAATGACGTGGATGGATGAACTGGTGGTCCCCGAGAAAGCTAGCTATCAGTAGCATCGTCCTACATGATGCACCAGAAATTGAACCTTACATTAGGTGGAAGCAAACAATTGATTCAAAACCGTGACCCCATTGAACTGTCAAACCCGTCTACTTGAAGCGCTGGTAGACTTTGCAAAGTGTGCGTTGTTGCTACGTCAGAACAGACTGCGTACCTCAGCACACATCACAATCTTGTGTGTCACTTGTCAGCCTCTGTGACCCTAAGTGTTCTGTATCATTTTACTGGTCTCAGCATTCTCTACAATGCGACAGAGTGCTGTAAACGTTATTCAGGGACATCCTGTATATCACATACATACACAGCCTGGACCGTAAGTCATGTCCCAAACTAATGGACGGTATTGTATATGTAAAATAAGGATGAGTTACATTGACGAACAATATTGTGTGGTGAATATTAAGGGAGCTACACGACACTAAAAACTAATATTTGAAATAGGCCTATATTTATTTTTATATATTAGAAAATACAACAGATGGAGGCAATAAAATTGGCACGGAGCTCTAAGAATCGGAGGAAATAAATCTGTGAAAATGTGGTTGGAGCAGTGTTCCCCTTTACTGCTTATGTAGGGGTTACTCAACTTATTTGTGTAAGTAACTTTTAAATACTAAGCGGTAATAAAATATGCTATGCATATGAGTGCTTATTGCGCAAAATTAAGGGGAAAGTACCTGAGGTGTTAATTCACTCCGATAAACCGTTTTCGAGAAATTGCGAATCAAAATACGAAGGCGAAGTGTAACCCCGCAGAGGTAGGCAATACGCCGGCTTTCTAAGCCATGCTAATTGCAGCATTGAACAGTTACATTGAGTACAGTGGCAATATATGGGTGACGTTATGACAACTATCACGAGTTGTATGAACAATTCTGTAGGGTGACAAGTGAAACTGCTAAGTATATTCTCAGCCCGTGTCATCAACACGTATTTACAATAAGTGTCCGAACTGCCGCCCTCCTGCTTCAACACACAGCTGGCAGGTTAGCTTGGACTCGTATATAAGTGTTTGCTATGGCACGTACACAAACAAATGCAGTTATCACACGTGCCACGAGATCTTCCTGGTCAGTCACAGGCGTCTCGTAGCCTAATTCAGAGAGTTGACATGGTCCCATAAAAAACAATGTAGTCAGGGCTTCTGCCTACTCAGCAACCTGCAGACGTGGTGTTAATATGGCGTCATACGGTAGCAGAAAACTGTGGTGGTGCCTCATTGTGCTGAAACCACGTGGTGTGGCGAATTGCGAATGGTACTTACTCCAGCAATTTCGGCAATACATCCTGCAGGAACGTTTAGTAATTGACTCCGTTGAGGTGGTCAGGTAGAAAAATAGTCACAACAAATGATTGTTGACAATGCCAGCCCACATGCTGACACTGTAGTGCACTTGGTTGCCCTAAGAGTGCATGTGGTGGGGATCGTGGTGCGCCCAGATGTGGATGTACTCAATGTAACCATTCAATGTTGCAATTAGCATGGCTCAGATAGTCGTATTGCCTACGTCTGTGGGGTTACACTTCGCCTGCGTATTTTGATTCGCAATTTCTAGAAAACGGTTTACCCGAGTGAATTAACACAACAGGTGATTTCCCCTTCATTGTGAGCGATAATCAGTGATACGCATAGGATATTTTACAATCGCTTAGTATTTAAAAGTTACTTACACAAATAGGTTGAGTTATCCCTACATAAGCAGTAAATGGGAACGTTGCGTCAACCACATTTTCACATATTTATTTGCTCTGATTCTTAGAGCTCCATGCCAATTTTGGTGTTTCCATCTCTTATTCTTTATTGTATTTTTCATAAAATATATTTTAAAAAATTTTATTCAACGTCGTGCAGCTCCCTTATTTATCACCACACACTAGTATTCGTCATTGTAACGCCATCTTATTTGACATAAACAATCCATCCCAGAGTTTGGCATATCAATTCTGGTCCACGTTGTATACAAGCGTACACATTCACATGTTATATTCGTAACTAAGAATAGCACAAGGAATGTAAGTGAACTTGGCATAGGTGTAGCAGTTTCGCTTCTGTATTGGCACGCAGTGTATGCCTGAGGTAGTGAGTGTGGTACGTTGCGCAGTGAGGCCAGGCGGGCTACGTAACTGCACACTGAGGCCAGCGATGAACCACAGCGATGATGCCCTGGACGTGGAGTGCCTGGCCGGGTATGACGGAGGTCTGCCACAGAGGTTCGTCCTCGAGGCATATGAGTCACGTACTATGAGGCTACGTCTCAACGCCAGTGCCCCAGGACGACCTCTCTTCAGAGTACAGCTGGACGACCTGTTGCCTGCCCACACTCCAGCTCTGCACCTCGTCCTCTACGCCGTCAACCAGAAGGGTCGTGGTGACGTCACTGTCCTCGAGGGCATCACGCTCGGCGACACTGAGAAGAGGACAGGTAATATAACAAACTCCTCACTCTATCAACCAAAGAGCATTTTTGACATTTAATCTAAATAAAATTAATGTAAACTAACTTAACCTTATCGAAACTAATTTGAAATAACTTAAACTAACCTAAACTAACTTTATCCAACCTTAAACAATCTAAAATAACTTCAACTAACCTAAACTAACGTAAACCAAATTAAACTAACACAAACAAATCCAAACCAACCTGAAATAATCTAAACTAATTAAAACTAACCTAAACCAATCCCAACTACTTTAACCTAACCTAAACTAATCCATACTCACCTGAACTAATCTATGTTACCCTAAACTTGTGAAAGAGTGTCAGATTTACTGATGCACTGAAAATAATTTAAACTGCGGTTAATATGCTTGGATTATGTTGTAGTAAAAATTGGGGTTTTACGTTCTAAGTCCCTTCAAAATATTTTTGACACAATTTTGACTAGCTTGCTGCTGCAGTTCATCATCACTGCAATGGCTCAACATTTTGCTGGGCCATTTTATTATTTTTGCTGCTATTTACTATCTAGGTAACATCATCCATCAAAACCTAATTTTAAAATTTAGTGTTTTATAACACATAAATTATTTTTGAAAGTACATTGTTGTAGGTCCACCAATTTGAAACATTACTTGACAAGAATAAATAATTTACCATTTTTTATAAATAAGGAACCAAATGAAAGCGAATCCCATATTTGGAACGTTCGCCTTCCATGATTTAATTTAATAGTTGCATGTTATTCTACCGTCACTTTTGAAAAATACTTGGCTGGCAAATAAAATATAAATTTTATGGACTTATTTTATTAATTTAGTTTGTGAGATCGCCGAAAGTTACGTTCAAGTATTATTCTTTTAGCAATCTCAAAAGCCAAGGTAATGAGAATACTTCATATAGTTGCAAGTTTACCATCCTCGGCGCAACCATGTTCGATTGGGATGGAAGATTTTATAAATTAATAAACGAATCAGTTATATTTCTAAATTAATTTCAACTGCGATTGGAATTTTCTACAATAATTCCAATAAAACACTTGTCTATATGTAATGCAATACTCTGTAGATCAATTTTTACAATTACTATTTCCAGTTAATCTCCCTAACATCGACAAGTGTACTATAAGTATACAATACATAAATGTCTCTGTCTTTTGCACAAACAATCCTCAGATTATATACATCAAAGTTATTTTTAAATAACTTCTTTCGGAAAATTACTTACTATTTACAGTACTACTCTAAACTACTCGTCCGTCTCACACCGCAAACGCACCATCCATACATGCCCCAACTGTTCTACCACACGCACGCACTAGCCACAATGTTGCCTCTTGTGCTTATCCCGCGTCGCTCCTTGCCGACGCCGCTGTAGTTTTCGGCAAAGTCATCTGCCGCCGAGACCGCCAGTAACACACACCAGCTAAACACCACAACAGCTCTCCCTCTTCGGCTGCCAGAGCTATATTTTAACCCGGTTGCGATTACGCCCAGGATTTTCTAATCGCTCGGGGATGATGCCAGTTGATGCAGTGCGAAGTTTCCAGGTAGATGATGGCCTAGGCGTGTGCTCTTCAAGAACAGCTTAATTGTTACGGTTGCTGCTCTCCTCATAGGTAGCCAGTGTTGTCACTGGCAGGATAATGGAGTCAGCTCGGCATGGCGCTCGAAAATGGTAGTTGAGAGAGCAGGGAGAAGAATGTAGCATAGCTCACCCTATCATTTACGCGAGCTATAGAGTTGTATCGTTACACTGCCCCCCCCCCCCAATTAAGTATGTTTGTCACGAACACACTACTAAACTTCTGGACTTCCGTTAAGTGCCACTCGATCAATGTGGAAAATCACAGTTTCGGTAGGAGACTCCCAATGACTAATTTCTAAGATCAAGGTACTTACTTGCTTCCGAATCCTATAGGGTCCTTCCGATGGGAACCATCGGTATCAGTTTGCCAGAAACACATAGTCACGTCTTTGTTCTTCTTTGAACGTCACGTCGTTGGCTTCGTGGACATACTCTGTATTTTCTTCGCCGTTAATTTCAGCAACTGAATATTCGTTTAATTGTTTTTGTTTATCTTTCTCTCGCTTTGTAAGCGTTCGCTCGGACAGGCCCTGCGCTGCCATTTCATGCTATTTTTTCTACCTAATGACGACCCACATGTTTATTCAGACACATGAATCCTGGTTCTCCTATCGCTCGGCCCGCAGTGATCTCCTGTGGTATACCTTTACCATCAAACATGTTCGAGTTCTGGCCCGGCTAATCAGTTCTGCTGCTTATAGGTGTTGCTGATATTGGGCGCACTCTGAAACGAGGTCGTCATTATACTCTTGTGGAAAGCTGTCTCGGATGTGTCGATATTGTCTGCAGCTCAAATATTCTGGGGTCCGTGGAATCCAGAGGTCAATGTCATTGCCTCAACTCTGGATTTAAGATAACTAACTGCTTACGCCAGCTGTTGCAAGATGCACTCTATTGGCTCATTTACCTCTCACAGATTGTGGTAATTTAGGTGATACTGTGCTCTTAAGTGCCCCATCCGACCACACTCCCGGCACCCACGGTGGAATGTGAACTAGAGCAAATCTCCTTTGCCTCAATACTGCTGGATATAGCTTCCACTGCAGCCTCTAGCCTTTTCAAGATTCTCTCTAAGAGTTATCATAACCTTGGTGACACGCAGAAACTGCTGGAAAGCCTCCTGCATGTTGCGTGGCACTACCAGGTGTATCATAAGTCTTACATTCACGTCGCCGATAGCGTGTACTAAGAATCAGTTGGTGATGATATCACGGACCTCCTCGGGATACTCCTCCAATGACAGGTGTGCCAGCTGCGCTATGTTCTGCTACAGCTCCTGCAGTGAGTCCCCTGGTCACTCAGTGTGGCTACTCAGCTGGGCGTGGTGAGCGTGCTGTAGGTTCCTGTCGTCGAAGCTCAGCTCCAAGGATACCGTCGTGACATTCTCCAATCGGAGTCACTCGGGCGTGATTGAAACATGCCCAGAGCGAGGCCACCACAGAACAAAGAGGATTATAGAACGAAAACTCTCATGGTGGACTGTTGGGCATTGTTCGCAGCACCCCTACGAAGCGATTACCAACTAACTTCATAAGCGAGGGTATTTTGAATCACTTATGGCAACATATATAATACGGTTGCCATTTCGTTCAGTTTGTGCTGATTGCTTAACATAATCGTGTCTATGATTAATAGTATATTGAATGAAATTTCTATCGACGTTGTTGTTATATTTATAAGCATCCTGAAAACATTCGATAATGTAATTATATACGGAACCTGAAAATATTTAAAAAACTATTTAAACTTAATTACCCGTAAAATGCATGTGCTCGTATAGCTGCAATTGAATAAACAAATTTAATTATATCAGAAATGATATGATAACTTTATTTTTTTTTTCTCTAGCTATTATTGTAGTGATGACGAAGCATATGCATTTTTCTATTGTGTAAGTTAAATACGCCGACAACTCGTGCCTATTTATAAATTGTAATATTTTTGTTGTGGAAATAAAGTTTTGTGCGAAGTGCTTACTATACACAATAACAAAGTGACATAATTACTTTCTAATACACAGAGAGAAGTTATTGGAAGTAATCCTTTCCAATCAAGCATTAGTCAAATATCTGAAATAAGAACCATTATATTGTTTTCCACTCTTTAATACGCAAGATGGTGCGAACAATTTAAAGGCACGTAAATGACCCAAATTTTCAAAAAAAAAAAAATCTTCGCGAAAACACTTAAAAACTCTTACATTATAACCTCAAAAGCGTAACAGCCTATAACATCTATACAGCTCGATGAAAAATGGTGACTTACTGTATTCAATTTGTTCGCAAACTATTAAGAAATTTGGTACCGGTGCTGCCCTCGTACCAGCGGGTGCCGAAGCTAGCAGTTCTCAACCTCGTCTATTTCAGTTTCCTACGCCTGGAGTACTCAGTACTGCTTCTTGGTAGTAGGTGCACAGTTCGTCTGTGCAGTCATACAGGGAAGCGGGGACCTCCAACTGGTGCCCATATTCCTGCTTAATGGCGACCCCTCCCATCCTCCCTGGAAACTAAAACCAGGACCGATGGTTTATTTGACGCAATCTGGTGTGTTATGGTGGCATTGATGGAGCCATTACCGTCGCTATCTTCTGCCACCACACTGGGTGAAAGTCCTTTTGTACTCACGCATTGCGTCCCACACATTGCTGCTACAGGAATCCTTACCATTCCTTATTCAGAGCTCTTATTTCCCCTTCGACGTCACTCGTAACGCTGTCTATTCTCTCACTTACGCTATCCATTCTTTCACTCAAATCATCCAACTTTACATTAACACTTGTCGGAGGTTGCCGAATACGTGTTTGTTTATTATTTATGCAGAAATTATTTCATTAGGGAACTTTGTTGCAACATTCTTGTGGAGAGGAGGTGTTTGCATCATACTATATAAGGGTGTTAGGTACTCCTGGGTGACATTGGAACAAAGCCAGAAAAAAATACCAGATGAAGATAGTTCAGCAAATAATACTTTACGTAATTTTATTGCTGTAAAGATAAAGATGTTTATCTACACACAATTGTTGAATTATTTTCTCGTGAGTATATTTTTTGTTAATCTGAAAATACCAGATGTGAAACATAACCTCATACGTATCATAAATGTGAATATACCGATTGTTTTCACAAGAGGAAATGTATTCGGTAGTCTGTATCATCATATTCGTCAAAGTATTGATTTCTTTCTCGAATCCGGCGAGGCCGATACACAGGAATTAAGTCTTCATCGTCGTATTATCTTCAAATACCAAATTATTCCGTGATCGCACCATTTATTTTGAACATAAGCGAGATTAGCGAAGTTACCCAGCCAAAATCGAGCAGTTAAAATTTATCCTCGCCTAAGACGAGAAAATCGAGTTTAACTGTTTGGTGAAACCCATAACGTGTATGATAGAGATTAAGTTCTGATTAGTCGAGATTAAATCGATTGAACTTAGTTGGTGAAACCGGCCCTGACACTACTGTTCCGGATTTTTACCAAATAATTTACTATCGGATATTTACAGTTTCGTTTATATTACAAATTTCTCTTCCAACAACATTACTAATCTGACTAATTACAATATCTCTCTCAATCTATTTATCCAACTGTTCGGACTGGAATTAAATCCTAATATTACAGCATGAAGTGATTCCATATCAGTTACAATTTTTCTTGCTATAATTATCGAAGAAAAATAAAAGACTATTAATGAGTATGCTAATTTATTTGACTTACTCAAAAAAATTTAATTTTCTGCATTATTATTTAATACAATAGCCTTCAAACTACTTCTGCAAAATAATTAACCTGGGCGCAACCAGGTTCGTTCGGATGGAAGATAGGATAAATAAAACAAAGTGATTAACTCTCCCAGTTTATTTAAAGATTTTTGGAATACCCTACAGTAGTTATACAGAACATATCTATACATAATCCACATTCCACAAGTCTATAGATCTACATTAAAAATGACTATTCACAGTTAAACTTAATATTATCTAAAATCCCAACAATAAGCATACAGTTAACGCCTGTCTCTCTCACATAAGTAGAGTATATATGTATGTTCGAGCGCAGTGACATTTTTAGTGCTCAAATGTCACAAAAGCTAATAGTTATCAAAAAATTAAGGCAATTTGCTCACAATTTCTTATCAAGACATTTTTACAAAATCGCCGTAGAAGAAGAAAATCGTGTTCTCGAAATTTAAGCAGCGCTAGTGACAGTAAATAAATTATAAAAATTAAAACTATAATTTAAATGAAAAATGTGAAATACCTACTTATTATAATAGAACATAGTTTTATTCGAATCAAATTCAATAACAATTTTTCCTAGGGTCACTTTTTTTTTTTCATTCCTTCATAAATAATAATTATAGAACCCCAATTAACTTCTTCTAAAACTTGATTACTAAATTTTTTAAAATTTGTATTAGGTAAAATTAATTTATAATATTATATTTCTATTAACACTCGAGAAGCAAATTAAGTGCCCATTATTTTAGCTGTATTTATTAAATATGATTTACCTATCACAAGATCAGAAATGTTTGTAACTTCTTTTTTATTTTTTTTTTCATGTGATACATTTAGTATTCCTTCATTTATTTATCTCCGATTTTTTTCGGTTCTATTTACAAAAAATGTCATAAATAAATAATAAAAAATATGTAAATGATTATTAGTTATCAAAATATCAGGATACCCAGAAATTTTAAATAACTAATAATAATTTATATAGTTTTTAAATATTTTTTTATTTTTTTAATTTAATGAAGGGGCAAACAACCGTAAAAAATTAAAATGTATTTATTTTTCTTATAAATGAACACTGACATAATGGTGAACACAAAATCAATCTAGGCGGAGGAATAGAAATATTTCTTCTCAAAATGCTTTGGATGAATTTAATTTTTAAAAATTTATTTTTAAAAGGGGAAATAAAAAAACCCGAGATATAGTGTTAAATGTAATGTTTGTAAAAATATTATAAACCTTCTCATGAAGAAAAATACTTAGCAACTAAAAACATGAAAATACTATAATACCTAGTTAAATGTGAAAAATGTGGAGTCTTATAAATAAAAAATATATGAGAAGTCGTGAAAAACTTAGAATTCATTGAGGGCTTACTCCATTAACTAAAAATAAACCAAAAAAAAATATAGATAAACGTGAAAACGTTATGAAAATTTTGGAAATTTGGGGGAAAGAATACAGTCAATTTTATATGAATAATCACGAACAAATTAAAAAAACGCGTGCAAACTGCAGATAAAATAAGAAAAATTGACGTATTTGATTACTATGAAATACATGAAATTGCAGAAGCATTCGAAAATAGATTGAAAACATATTCTATTAATTGTATAAATAATGAAATAGATCCAGCAATATTTTTAATGACGTAAAACAAATTGTTATAAATAAAATAAGGGTTAAAATAATAACTAGAAAGTAAATTTCAATTTTTCAGCTCAATATGAAAGGGGTTCAGTTAATGATGCGGAATATCAAGAAACATATTTCAAACCAAACATGAAATTATTTTATAAACTACTGATTTTGATGAATATTATGAAAATGCTAATATTAGCTGAAATTATGGAATTTGAAGCAAAAGGATCTGAATGGGTACTAAACGTAATAAGTAATCTAGAGTTAAGAGTAAATAAATATAATTCGTTAAATGAGGCTTCTTATGTTTAACTTCCACAAAAAAATTAAAGATAAACAGGCTGTTATAAATGTTCAAAATAATAACCAAAAGTGTTATTTATGGTCTACTTTATCAGTGTTATATTATGTAAAAACAAATCCTGATATAGTGAAAATTGTAAACCATTTGAACATGAATGTAATAATGCGTTTGAAGGTTTAGAATTTCCAGTGAAATTAGATAAAATTCCTTTATTTGAAAAAAATAACTGGAATTTCTATTAATTGTATCCATATGAAGAAAAAGGAAAATAAGAAGAAATGGCAAATATTTCACACATTAACTATGTTAATCATTTATATATAAAAAAACAATGATCATTATTGTTGGATAAATAGTCTTTCTCGACTTGTATGATCACAAATTTAAAAAAATACTACGATAAAATTTCTTTCTGGTAGATGCTTGCAACATTTCCATTCTGAAGATAAATTAAATAATCACGAACAAGATTGTGAAGAATATGACGGTGTTCGAGTAGAGCTTCAAAATGAAGAAAATAATAAACTAAAATTTAAAAGTTAAAATCTTTCTTTGAAAGCACCTATTACTATTTATTCTGATTTTGAATGTTTATTACATAAAAAAGAAACTTGTGAACCAAATCTTTAAAAAAAAATCATATACAAAAAATTACTAAAAACACGAACCAATAGGTTTTTGTTATTATATAAAACATGAGAATAGCGAATACAAACCTCCAGTATTTTATAAAGGAAAAAATATCTCTGGTGTTTTTGTAAAAATGTTAATGGATGAGTCGAAAAATATTTTAAAACTATGTGAAAATGAAATATCGACGATCCTACTGACTAATGATCAACGATATAAATATTTAGCACCAATAAATTATCATAGTTGTGAAAACCATTAAATACTATTATTAAGGGTGAACTAGTTAAAGACTCGGTAATGGACAGCGCTCATTTAACTAGACAAATAAGAGGAGCGGCCCATAGTAAATGTAATTTAAATTATCGAAGGTCAAATTTTGTTCCTATTTATATTCATAATTTATCAGGTTATGACACTAAATTAGCTATTAGATTTCGGAAAATTCGAAAATGAAAATATAATTGATTTAATTCCAAATGATAATGAAAAATATATTTATTTTACAAATCATTTAGAGGATGGCGTAAAATTAAGATTTATTGATACATTAAAATTTATGGCTTCTGGTATTGACAAACTTACTAAAAATCTTAATAAATAACAATTTCGAGAAACTTCGAAATATTTTTCAATGAACACTTAGATTTTGTTATAAAAAATGTGTATAATAGTATGTGTATAATAATGAAACAGAATTACCATTAAAGAAAAGTTTTACAACAATTTAAATAAAACTTATATTTCTAACGAAAATTATGAATTTGCGTTAAAAGTTTGGAGTATATTTAATATCAAAAATCATAAAAAATTATCAAAAACGAAAAGAATGATTATATATATGCTATTAGTTCAAAGTCACAGCATAACGAGCAATTTTATAAATTGGGACAGAGCTAAAGATAATATTAATATAAGATGTTCAATATACAATACTGGCAAACATCCTAGTGATGAATTTATTTGTTATTAAACAGAAACGTGCTACACCAAAATCAGGAAAAAGTATCAAAAATATACTAACCTTCCAGAAGAATATACATGGATGGATGATGTTTGAAAACTTATTGAACGACTTTTAGTTATGTATGGTGAAGAAAATGCTGGAAATAAATATTATTACAATAAAAAAGTGGGAATAATGGATATGTTGAATAATAAATTAAGTGATTTTTTTGTAAACAATCTTAAAGAAATTCCATATATTATAAGATTATTAAACACAATACCACCATTTATTTGGGAATCTTAACATCACAGAAAAAGGATTACTAAATAATGTAATTAATTCATTACTATTCTAATTACATGCACCAGGATATCACTATTTAAGTCCTGGAACTAGACTTCAAGAAATATTAGAAAGAAATGATAAACCAATAAATACTTTAGATGCTTCAGCTAAGGAACACGATGCTGCTTATCATAATCAGAAAGATTTATCAGAAATGCATGTTGCAGATATGGAGTTAGAAAAGACGGCTTTTAAAAGAATTTTTGGTCCGGATGCAGACTTAAACGAAAGATTATGGGCTGGTGTGACACGATCAGCTATACATATTAAGTGCAAACTTGGTTGGAAAATAAAAACAAAACATTATTTAGTTTTTAAATACATAAATGAAGGTGAAAAATATTTTGTTTAAAATTTTTAATGATGATCTTAGGAGTTTAAATTTAGATTCTTTTTTAACAAAAGAACAACTAGATCGTAAAAATAAGAAGCTAGAAGATGGTAAAGGAATGTGTCTTACCATTTCTATACCACAACATAAGAAAATGTTGAAAGAGATGAAAACTGGTAACGGTTTAACAGTTCATACAGGTGGGTTTTCACCAGTACTTTTTGGTGTATTAAGCTCTTCAGGAGCATTAGCTGGTGGTGCACCAGCTTTTGCTAACACTGTAATTAATGACAAAAAGAAGGATCAAGAATAAACAGAACAACGTAGACATAATTTGGAAATGGAAAACTTGGAAGAGATATAAAAATAACTGCGAAATAAAAATAACTATTCCACTAAGTAATTATGACATTGAAAATATTATTAAAAAATTAAGTGTTAAACATTTTCGATGTGTATTTATGATTGATCAGTTACCTAAATCACTACTTAAAGAGAATGTTAAATAGTTAATTTAGATATTTCAAAAAATTCTGGAACCCATTGGGTTTGTTATTGGAAAGTATATAATAATACTTACTTTTTGGATTCTTTTGGAGGTACTCGTCCTTGTAAATTAGTTGAATTCCTTGATAGTAAAATTAATTAAAATGACGACAGAATACAAAATTTTGATGATGTTATTTGTGGTAATTTATGTGTTATAGTACTCGACCATTTATCTCATAATTTCACATTTTTAACAATAATTTCTTTATTAATAAATACTGGTTATCTTTGGAAACGTGTTAACAAAATCACAGGCTGATTTACATTAAATATAACAATTTTGTTACAGATGTCAACATGTGCGTTTAAAATATAAGCCCAAAATTTCGTAAAAAATTTATAATCAAAATATAAAACCTTTGTTAAAGAATTAAATGGTAAAATATGCGAAACTAAATTAACAATTGAAACAGAAGTACCTGGAAAGCTACAAAATTTGAACCAATCACTTATAAATTATTGTGATACACTAAGAAATATGAAATATGAAAACTACACACTAAATATTATTTAATGAATGAAATATCTGATAAATTTCTAAATTTTAATCTAGCTCGAAAATATATTAAATAAATACTTTATTACACATGTTTAACTCGCTTGTTCATTTAGACTATTTCGAAAGGAATATATTTGACATTGTTCATTAAACTGGAAAATACAGTGCTAAAGAAAAAATACTTTATTTAGGTAATAATCTAACTGAACACATTTTTATGATGAGCAAGAAAATAAATGAATTGATAATAGTTAGACGGTTGTAAAATAATTACCCTATTATACCATAACGATAATAAAATTTGCATATATAAGTATTTTGGCGTATTGGCGGATGATAAAATATTTTTTAAAGTTCCTCAAAAATTGAACATACCAGGTGGTACAATTGTGTTTACTGATTAAAAATTATATATACATAGGTACTTATGCTAAACCACTTTTCTCAGAGTTCTTTAAATGGATATACTTGGAAATGCTTTAACCGAATCTTGGTTCAAAACTCGAATTAAAGAGTTAGAATAAAAACATAAGAGCAATGTCGCTGTTGGTACTTCTAATTTTGTTTAAAATTCAGAGTTTAACTAATTTGAAACATTAACTAGAAATAAAATATCCTTGGATAAAGTTTTTCCTACATACTTAGTACAAGATAATAATGTAGATATTGAAGATAAAAGACTAAGAAACGTGGCTAATCCAATGTCACCTAATGATGCTGTTAAATTAGAATATTGTCAAAGTAATTGAACTAATATTATACATTTAGTCGGAAAATACAGTGAGAAAGAATAATTGTGAATTTTGGGTAGTAATCAAACTGAATAAATTTTTATGATGAGTGAAACTGTAAATAAAATAAGAACTATACAAAAAGACTACAAACAAATTGCTCAGTTATATTGTACTACCTATTATCCTAAAACTGGGCTTCCAAAATATGAATAAACTTATTTCTTTAAATTGTTTGATGTAAAAGAAGATGATACAATGTTGTTTTTTAATTCTAAAAAAAGTTATGTACCAAATAATACTACTGTTACTATTGACATGGTAAAGTTTTATAGTTATCATTAAACCATTAAAATTACTTAAAATTTTATTAAGATATTTGCCATCATTTAACTTATTTGTCGTATATATAGTAGTAAAACCATAGTCTTTATCCCAACATTTTGAACACACTTCTCTAAATGTTTCAAATGACATATCATCACCAACAAAATCGCTATGAATATGTTTAAGGTTTGTATCATCTTTTTGAAATATACAAAGAAAATTGGCATTGTCTCTTATTAGTTATTTCGGTACTTTTGAGTAAGTTTGAGCTAAATAAATACCAACAATATTTTAATGTCTACCACGAGTAAAATGATCTCATACAATATCTTGATTATCTATTGTAACATCATCAAAAACAATAACAACAGAATCATTACAACAATGATCAACATCAACAATTTCTTCATTTGATGAGAAAAATTATGCTACTGGTTCATTAATTACTTTAATTGCTGCAACAGTATCTTCTCTTAAACCAAAATATTTTGGTTGATTTAAACTTCTTGAACAAATGTATAAAGTACAAAATTTAACCATCAAGGGTCATATATAAAATTATAAATCATAAGTGTCGTTTTGCCATATGAGCTTGGTCTAACTAATACACAACGAATATTACATGGAAGCAATCCTCCATGGCATTTTTTAAAATTAATATTGTCGGGTATTCTTACTTTTATATCCCAATCTACCCCTCTAGATTCAGAATTCTTTTTATATATAATTTAATTTTTTGTATATAAATGAATGAAGTATTTAAGTTAATTTGTAAGAAATCAATCTTAATTAATATTCTTTGGAAACAGAAGAACACTCGGTGGGTTTAATTCACTTTTACACAACATATTCAACACCTAGCATTTTATAGATCAAAATGGAGCAGAAAATGTAATCGAAATTCCTGTTAGTCAATATAATGTAGAAGATCATAGAAAAAATTATAAAAATTATTTCTCAATTTAACCAAATGTCATATCAATCAAATCGGAAAAGATAACAGAGTAAAAATTAAATTTATTTATGATTCTGTGGTTTGATAAATCAGACTCTAGGGCAAAATTTATTGTTTGACACAAAATACAGTATTAGAAAAAATAAACATCAACAGGCTGATACAATTCCTAATATTACTCCATTTGAAACAATTAATATTCACTGTAATTTAGCAAATGGCATGGTTCTAAAACATGACGAATACAATCATAGAGAAAGTAGTATTATTGCTTCATTTAAGCCTAGTGTTTCTTTCGGCGAAACAATTTACTACTAACGAAATTTTCCATTATTTTTTCCAGTACGAGCAGATAAAACTGAAAAATATTGTGTTAGAAATAAGAGATGATAAGGAAAAATTAATTTACTTTGATTCTTCCGAAATAACTGTAATATTAGAAATGAAACCTTAAGTACAGACTCTAATGAATGTAATAATTTTGTTTTATTTATTACTAAAGTAAATAGAGATGGAAAATATTTCTATAGAAGGGGCAATGAAAGCTTTAGAAAAATAATCGTAAAATGTAATACACCGAATTTAGAAATGTGTATATAAACTGTTAATTAGACTGTGTTGTACTCAAATCACTCACCATAAAAATTAATGAAATTTTCTTATTTTTTGAATTTATTAAATGGATTAATTTTGTTAATTGTTTTGTTCGTGAAGAAAAAGTTTATTTCAACATTACAATAGCTGCCGAAAAAGACATGAAATTAAAAATTTGAGAAGATGTAAAATTATAATTATTTGACTTGGATTCATTTCATGGATTTGTTGTTTTAAATGCTTACGAAAATATTCACAAGTTTGAAATAGAATTTCATAATAGAAATAGTCACTGGGTATTAAAATTTATTAAAAAATAATTAACTTATAATCTAATTAATTTTTATAATTTAAAAATTTTTATATTTCATTTACTGTCATTTGCCCTCCCTAAATTTTGACAACACGATTAATCTCCTTTTACGGAAAAATTGATTTGATAAGAAATTGTGAACAAATTGCCTTAATTTTTGATAAGCTTACTTTTTTGACATTTTGAGCACTAATAAAGGTCACTGTGCTCGAACATACATTTATAATCTACTCACATAAAACAGTTATCAGATTACATAAGTCAGTGTTCTCCCAGATTAGCATTATATTAGAACTACACAGTTTTACGCACTTAGCAGCTCAACCAGATGCATATTTTATCTGACAATACGGGACGTCTTTGCTTCTACATCCACAGTGCTTGCAATTGTGCAATTAAGATGACAGCAAGTATGGTTCAAGTCAAGTACATTGTCGTTCTCATTGTCGTGGTAAGGTTTGCCACCTAACACATTTTATGTTTATATTCTCGGGACGTCTGCATATTGGCTTGTTTCGTCTTCATCGTTTTGATTACGAATTCAGGACACTTTGGAATTCATACAAGATACTCCGCTGCAGTGACGGCAAATATTAAAACACTTGAAATTTGCCTTCCTGCAACTACAGTTCGGTCCACAACCTTATCTACACTTAAAGAAAATTGATTTAAGGAGACGATCTGGAGGAGGTAGAAGTGTCTATGGAGGTAGTAGTGTCTAATATCATAGATCTATGTTGTTTTACACCATCCCCGAAGTTCAGGATGATTTTATTACCACACCATAGCTGCACTTGGTGGAATATTTGAAAAACGTGTTGCCGAATAGAATATTCTGTTCGAAGAACGTAGGGCAAACGTTTGTTTCCCAAGGCGACTCATTGTTTGAAATATATTCAATTATGTTTCATTTTTCTTTGCACCATATAAAGCCAGGGAAATTCTATTTCCTGCCTCTGCATATGCCTTTGGTGAAAAAGCTTCACTTTAATACATATCTGCAAATTTATCGGCACAAAATTTTCTGCGATAATTTTCACTAGTTGCTTCCCTTCCCTCCCAAACAGCTGATGGAATGTCACGCGCAGTAAATGCATGCCGGAACATATTAAAATAATTACATTCTCTTTGGCTTTATTTACTGTGCAGACTAAAAGATTTCACTGTTACAGAATTTTAATAAATAAATGTCATGTTAAAAGGCTTCCGAAGTAAGTAACTTAAAGTAAATATACGTATTCTCCTGTCACTGCAGATTGTACCCCGGTATCAGTTGTGTCAATGTCTGTGGAAGTTGTTTGTGAGTGTGCGTCTGATTCAGCGTGTGTGACAAGACTGACTGACGATATTAACGAAATATGTGCTAACAATTTTTGTTGAACTTTTAACAGCAAAGACCAAATGGCTGGCTAGCTTTTACTAGCGATGTGTGGAATGTAAGCAATTTAGGATCGCAAACCATTTGAAATTGCTAACCCCTTTTGAAATTATAGCAGTTATTATACGTCACCACTTTGATAATTTCATGGTGATGATGTTGTATTTCTTGCCCATCAGCCTTACACTTTCTGATAGTCCGTGGATATCTGCAGATATTTGCGTCGAAGAATTAACGAAATATGTGGATTTCGATACGTAATTTTTGTGCTACTAATAGGTCAGCCATTCTCGAGATGTTAATTTTCATATGACTTAGGTTAGCGACTAAATATTTTATATATGTCGCAGCAAAATTTTTTGGCTTTGAGAGTTAAAGTATACTTTATTCCAATTTTTGTGCTTGCTGAGCTTAGTCAGTTCTATATTGCCAAGTAAAAAAGTCAAATTAGGTTGTTTTTTTTAGGGAAATGTCGGAAAGCTGCCGGCCAGAGAGTGAGGCTAACAGAAAGTCCTTACTGTGAATTAAGCTAAAATATTTGTTAATTATAATTAAGTAACATATAGGTTTTGTTAGAGATCAGTTAATTTGTAAATTTGTCAATTTAAATCTGGTAAAATTTCAATATAGTAAATATTTTGGAGAAAATGCTACATAGAGTTACTATATAGTGCTCGGAGACGAGCTGCTATTGGCTGGTGTGTTTCGAGGTGTATTATCGGGTAGAAGCCTCAGTTTTGGTAGATTTTAGGGACTCGCAAGGTGATCGCCGAGGAAGGAAGGTGTACGAGATATCTCGTAGATCGCGATCGCGTGAGTGTATTTAAGCCGCGGTGTCTTTGCACAACCTGTAGTTGAAGGTCCAGCAGGTAACCATACGACGTAGACTGACCAGGACCGTGTAATATACCCCGCATTGCTACCGGAGAAAATACATTCACGTGCTTAATAAAACATCAGAACTGTAGTACTTCTTAAAAAAACATATTAATATTAAGACAAGAAGCAGCAACGGGGCAATATGGACCTTGCGGGCGTTATCAAAGAATAATTAAGAATAATTGCGGTGTATTTATTCCGGCAAACAGTTGCATGGTCCATACTTATTTATCGAGTGTTTAGAATAATAGCCAGAGAGGAAGCTTACATAGATAGAAATACATAAGAAGAGAAGCACTGTCGCCATAGTACTGTTGTGTCTTGAAATGTAAAACTCTTGTTTACAATGCCTAACGATAGTGTCTTATTATTTCGCGAAACATTCACCTAATCAAACAATTTCCCAGAGATGATGTAATTACATCAAACTTCAGTACTGATCATCATACCTCACACCATACTACTGGCACAGTTACAAGTACTGTGGATGTAGAAACATAGTCGTCCACATAATATCAGATAAATAGTATCTAGTAAAGCTGATAAGCCTAAAATTGCAACCATGATGAAGGCAGAGGTCTGTGCACTTCTAATAGAGTGGAATTGGCCTATCTGGAAAAACAATTCAAATACTTTAACTATAGGGTGGTGTGTAAATTAATATCTTACAGTAGAGTTTTCATTTATGTATGCTTTACAGATACAGGAGACTGTAATAAAACTCTCACCCGTACATATATTTCAGCAAATCACATCAACAGCTGCATATTACACAACCACTTATAAAACATTCTTTGCGTTACACGTAGACTTATTTCAATAACAGTCGTACGATGAAGGTGGTGGTAAAGTGTGAATATTTAGAAGGGCCTAGCGAGAAAATTATGCATCCTGCGAAAAAAATCAACGTAATCATTTTGTAGCAAATTAAGTGATACATATTTTTTTCGAATAATTTTATTCTAAAACTAACGTATAGCAAGATGTTTTTAAAAAACTCATTTTGGCGACAATTTTTTTCAGTATGGCAGCGGAAGCTTATATCATATCTCTTAAAGATTTTTATTAGGTTAAACTACACACTTTTTTTTAATGTGTATACTGAAATTTACATTTCTTCGAATTTTTCCCATCAGGTTTTCTAATGTTATTAGTCTATTAGAATCTTCCCATCGTTTGCCATTACTCGCGGAAAGATAAGAATTTGCTGAAATTAGAACTTAAGCAGGGCTTTTTGAGTTCTCACTTTATCGCGAACCACGTGTAATTGTTATTTTCATACGCCGTGTTCATTGCTGAACTTAGCATAACTTTTCAATTCTATTATGTATCGCGAGATAACATAAAAATTATGTGTATACCCGAATTTGTGTACATTGGTGTGTAATTTAGGCCTATGCCACTCAGTTAAGATCATTAATTTGGGTTTATTTATTTTGCAGTCAAGATAACTTACCTAATAAGAGAGAAAAGCTGAAAATACAAATATCTGATGTTACGTGTGTTTCATTTTTTAAAACAAATATTTGAACGAATTATAATAGAGTGAACCGCGTAAAGTTCAAACTGGTATGTTACCAGATGTCTGTGAATGTGTACTCGCATATATATTGTGAGGAGGACGTGTGATTGTTCACAGAGTCGATGTCGGGAGCGACA
>PNEQ01046660.1:0-25937 GCA_003012365.1 Medauroidea extradentata | reverse complement strand
GCGACGGGAGTCGAACAGAAGACCTCAAGAGTGAAGACAGCGGTGCACTCGGGGTGCTGCGCAGCACATGGTGAGCCATCACCACTTCGGACTGATAAGGTTGTACATTGTCATTGTTAGAAATACTGTTGATTGGATATATGACTGAATTTTATTGTGATTTATAGTGTTTAATTAATTGATGGTAGACTTTTCTTGTACTTTAATTGTCAAAGTTAATTAACGTGTCTGTGAAACAGGAGTAATTGTGTGCATAAGTAATTGTGTTGTGAGAGTTCTAGTTGATTACTGTTTTGTGTATTTCGTAGCTTTGTGAGCTATTAAATCCAGTACTTAATTTAACTCTTTTATTTGTAATTATAAGACCTCTATCCCAAAGAACTCATGGGAATTGCCCACATATAAAGTTTGTGCTCTCAAACTTGTAACAGTATGGTTCTTCTGTGGTACGGTTTACACTATTCTTATTTACGACAAGAGTTAATGAGACATTATATCCTACTTTTTGGGAAAATCTGGTTTTGCTCAAATAAAATATCTACATTTAAATGTTAGACAATTTTATCTTGCAAAATTAATGTTAAGGTAAGGTAGCAATAATACAATAATTGTTTTTTTTTAATACTACTACTTTTGTCTGTAGTATCGAATTGAATCGCGGCGGCAAGAACAACTGCACGAACAAAATTGTACTTCATCAGTTTTAAACATAAAATTAAGGTTAAAGTAACTTTCATATGAAACTGACTGCATTTACGGATAGAGAAATTAATTACAAAGCTTATTAAACAATTCTCCAGGGGTTTTTGGGGTCTGCTCTACACCCAAAATAGAAACCTGATTTAACGATGCTACAAAAACGCCAACATGACTTTCCTCGTACTTTATCTGTAAAATGACACCCTTACAATAATTCTGTGGGTACTATACTATCGCATAAAGTTATGCTGTGATAAGTATTTTTACTAACAAATTCGTATTTTCAAAATGTAAATTGAGAAACAAAACATTTATTTCCAGTGTCACACGAGATCGAAAACTAGGTTTATTTTAAATAAATCGTGTATTTTTGTAAAAGCCTGTCCTTTGTATTAGTAAACTAATTTGCGAAGCGTAAATATTGATGTAAAACATATATCGAACTGTTCTTTCTTAAGGCCGTGTCCCAATTTAAAGAGCACTCTCTGGCACTCTCGCTCCCTCCAATTGGGACGATGCACTCGAGCTTGTAAAAAAAAGATGCAAAGGTAACAAATGCGTAAATTTTATTAATACAAGTTATAAACATATTAAATATATTTGTAGGTCATTCAAATAATAATTTTAAACTTATCAGCGTCTTATTTCAAACAGCGAATACCTGTTTATAGGCGATGCCACAATTTTGTGTTTTGTGTATTTGAACATACTGTTACAAGTTTAAGCAAAAACTTTATGTGTGGGCAATTCTCTGAGCTCTTTGGGATAGAGGTCTTATAATTAGACATAAAAGACTGAAATTAAGTTATTGATTTACTAGCTCACAAAGCTTACAAAAACACACAAAACAGCAATGAACTATAAACTTCACAACACCCTTAATTACGCACACAATTACTACATTACTGTGCCACAAAAACGTTAGTTGACTTTAACAATTAAAGTACAAGAATATTTACCATTAATCAAAATCGTAACAAAAGTTCAGCCATTTATCAAATCAACAATCTTTCAAATGGTGACAATGTACGACCACAACAGTCCGAAGTGGTGATGAATCGCCGTGTGCTGCGCAGCACCCCTGAGTACACCGCTGTCTTCCTTCTTGAGGTCTTCAGTTCAACTCCCGTCGCACACCTCCTCTTCGCCTGACAGCCCGCCGCAGCAGTCCTCTTGTTTCGCCCAACACTGCTCCGAAGGTAGCCGCCTGCCGCCTCACAGTAGACTCTGACGTCACCAAGATGTCTTCACCAGTCTCTCTCCACCAGCATAGCACCTTCCTCTAGCACGACCAATAGCGAACTTCCACAAAATGTTTCGATTCAGTGCTTTTATATTCTGCGAAACAGTCGGGGATTCACCGCATTACAGGGGTCTAAAAATAGGAATTTCATCACGCTTCGGATGTGACTTGAACCTCGTACGCCGAGCCCTATGATGTATCTCGTCGGGATTCCCACTATGAGACAGCCCGGCTTGTGAGTCATGGGCCAGCCCTCACTGTGTTTCGACACAGGCCCCAGCTAGCCCACCCTCAGAATTACAGCATGCAACAATTTATTAGGGCAGATAATATTTACATAATTTATCGTCATAATTAACTATTCATTGGAAATAATATTTTATGCATAAATATGGAAATATTTGCAATATGTGAAACACATTTCTTCGATAACCTCAAACCATAGTTGTAATCAAGACGTCGTGCACCAGAGAGAACGAGAGAGTGCAGCGAGTGTACAGTTTCGTTCTCTCGCCAACATATTGAGACGACCAAAGAACACTCTCTCTCTCTCTCTCTAATGTCAATATGACGTGGTCACGAGAGAGAGTGCGAAAGAGCACACACTGAGTGAATTAAGAGAAGGCCTGAGTCAATTAATTTAATTACAGTTTCTTGAGTGTGTGAGGTTACTGTAACTCACGAAACACATTATCTTCGTTGAGTCTTAACGCGTCCTCGAGACGGCTTGCTGATTTGCGACATACATTGCAATATGTCTGTGTCACGTGGACAGTTCATAGTCACAAGAGAGGGAGTTGTAATCGCTTTCATCGCAAAGTCTAGTTTGGCGTGTGTAAAGATCGCAAACCTGCTTTGCATCGTGGTCATGATGTACAGACACGTCACGGTCGTACTAATGCCAAGCTCCGAAGTACCAACTTCAATTATCAAACACACATAGTACCAACCTACAAATTTCATGCTGTTCAGTGATCAGCGGGCACAACGTATCGGAAATGTTCGCTACAGCAGGTGCGTGCGTCGTTTTGCTAGGTTCCCAAACACTACTGTAAGCGAGGTAGACAATGCTGGCAGAACTGTGTTCACCACTGTTCTATAAGTGCGATGGACAAAGATGAGTCAAGAAATTAAAATAAGTTGAGAATTGTTTGTCAATAAGGACTCCTGATTTCTGCGCCAACCCTACATGGTGTCCCATAAGTCCAGTCTCATAGGGCAAATAGGAATTGGTGAAATATGGAATGTTTTAATAGTGTTGTAGTGTGTTGGCGTAAGACAACAGCAGTTTGTTCACTTCCACGTGTCATTAAAACAGAAAATGCTCAAATTAATGGTCGCAATATACTTTGCACATGCGTATGCGGTGGTTCAAATTGCTTTGTACACGATGTAACATGATCGGTGGGATGGAGCGATATGCAGTAGTAATGTTGTTACTCACAATAACATTTCATTACACTACAACACTGTTAAAACATTACATATTTCAGCAAATGCTATTTGCCCTATGAGACCGGACATATGGGACATCCTGTATAGTGTCAGTACATTACGTGCATATTTATAGTTGTGCTTTATTGTATTAGCTGAGTCTTTTTGTGGAAAGTCATTCTCACTTGACTCAACCAATCATAATAACGTAACTGCGATGTAAGAACATGAAAGTTACAACCAACCCATCATCTACCACGCAGCAGACCTGCACATGTCCACAAGTCACTGAAGTCAACTGGTGCAGGAACCTGGGCTGCCTACTCAGCAGTTATGACTTCTGCGTGAAATATAAATACGCATGCATATTAAAACATCTTGACTGGTCGCCATATGTCGTCCTTGTACATACAGCAAAGAATATTTTTGTTGAAAATAATCGTGCTACTCGCCTCCCGGCAAAATTATTTAACCTGCATACAATAAATCATACTTTAATATTACCAACAAAAAAAAATTAGCGGTATGTTATTCTCACTACGTAAAATTGCCATTGTCAGAAAATCAAAATGCCGTTTATTTAAAATGGGAAGTTTAAATTTTCGCAAAATGTAACTAAAATTAGGCAGAGTAGAGATTACACAGATAAAACACATATTTGAAAAACGCAGTTATGAATATTTAAATAAACGCCTACTAAGAGATATGGTCTAGCGGACGACTGGAATACTGAGTCGTCTATAAAACCTCAACTACTCATCATAATTACATGGGATTATTTCCGAGTAGATATTCTTTTAGCGGACGGTTATTTATATAGCACTGGGCGGAAGTATGCTTTGCTTTCGAGTAAAAAATTAAAAACGGTATTTAGAAAAATAAGGAACGGGAACCACAAAATCCATACAAATGGAAAACAGTAATATTTATAATTTTTAGTACGATGATATCTAGAACTCTATAACCGAATTGCAAAAATATTCAACTTTTCATTTGAAAATTTTTTTTTTTTACTCTCCGAAAACCTCTGCGCGAGTGATTTACGGATGTTAAAATTATTCTAAAATCAAAACGCAAATATTTTTGAATTTCGGTTATCATAGAGTCCTGGATAGTATCGTACTTGAAATTATCAAAACTACATTTCAGTAGCTTATAGCTTCGTTTTTGAACACTGTAAGATTTTGTTTGCTGTGCTGTTGACATTTCAGCTATGATCCCGATATCTTCATTATTCATACAAGTGTGTTTACAAGACTACGTACTTTTCACAAAAAATGAGCAAGTAACGGCTTTAGCTGATAAAATGTCTACTACATAGACTTCAAAGTCCTACATAATGTAGCTGGGACTTTTCTTGTGTGTATTATAGCTACATATTTCATTTAACTTAACTAATAATTACTTCCCAGCAAAGTTCCAACCGTACACTGAGGAACAGAAGTGTTGCTAGCCAGCAATTAAATTTAATCAAGCCTTAATCGTAATTACCTGACACGGTGAAGCCAGTCTAAAGTCGAAGGTTGAAGAGTAAAACTGACTTGAAGTCTCGCACACAGGTCGCTGAACACGTCAATATATTTGTACCCAATATCACTAAAACTAAGATTGGATAGTTGTATCAGAGTATAGAGTAGTGCCACTAACAACTACGATAAACTAGTACACAAGGAAACTGCTAATTACGTAATCAACCGTAGTTATTAGCAGCCTTAATTGGGCTGGCAACAACAAACAAGTTATATCATGTGGCGAACATCGATCTAGTTAGTAACTATTCTTAATACAATATATTGAATAACAATTAGGCATAAAAATGGAAAATTTGATAAGTGGTAACATATCTACTAGGAATAACATGTTGGAGTCTACTTTTACGTGCATTAGTACAGATGCACGCCAAATAGTACACGCACGCCGATATTAATAACACATAGTTTACAATATACTAATTACATTTCTGAGCCCAGCTGACAAATATGATCACAGATTTTTATAAAGTTTTGTGAAGCCATGTAATTTAGAATACGTTCCGAGTTTTTCTTACAGAGCATAAACTGAAATATACCTACAGTTGACTTAGACTACGATTGGAAATGTTAAAGATACCGAAGTTATAGTAATTGAAAATATTACTGCCCGTGTACAAAGACAGAAAATCAAAATACAGGTTTTCTTTTGCCGGTGGTACTTCAAGATTAGTAAAGTTACAGGTAGCCTATGACAGTTATTTATCTTAGCAATTTATGACACGGCCTCGACACTTTGTCACGATACATTCCTCAAATTCAAAATTAATCGGAAGAAAGTCTGACAAAGTATCTGAAGTTTGGAAATAATTAATAGTAGCGAAACAATATATCCTTAAAAGTTATTGTCCTGGGCTCAGCCCAGGTTGTATTGGGATAGGGGAATTGATACCCTGAAAAATTAATTAAATTGCCTTATTTAGCACAACTCCCATAAAAATAAACACATGTCAACATGTAACACATATGAGCAAAAACTGTCTGTAAATTGATATTTACACATATAATACTTTCCTGCAGTTATATTAATTAATGCATTCCTCACAAAAATAAGTATTCATATTATATCAGCCACTCTTCACTCAAAATGTCGCGTTCCAGAACTTACTCATTAATAACAATAACAGACATTCCTGCAAGTATATCCTGCTCTTTTTTATCACAGACGCAAATGCGCTGCCCAAACACTCTCCAAATCGTCCACCGCCGTACAAACTTTCTGCACTGCTAACACTCTATGCATTGTTGCCGCTCTGCGTCTTACCGAGATCACTTCGACACATCCGCGCCGAGGCTAAGCGCCACACAATCACTGGCCGCTCTCCCTCTGTGAATGGGTTAGGACGGAGTGTGTTCATTTTGCGTGGTAATAGTGTATGAAAAAATAAACTGAAAATATGTTTTCAATCTGTCCCTACAGTGAACACTGATTAGCGAGGAGGATAAGTTTTAAATGAAATACTGGCAGAAAGCCGTGTTTATTAATTATGCTAGCACAGGCAAAAAATCATCAAAAGGAATCTTAAGAAAAGAGGAGGATATGTGCCGTGCATTGATTCACTCGTCCGTGTACAGTTTCAATGCGGATGGATGGAGGCCTTCTGGCCTACAACTTGTCTCTACAGTGAATATTAATGGGAGTAATTTCACCCTTACAAGCGGCTATAAAAGTTAATTTAAACAATTATAAAATATAATAAATTTTAATACTAAGCAACGACAAACTGTTAGTTTCACCCCAATGTAGAAACCAGTAGTTTATTAAATGAAAGAAATAAATTTTTTAACCTGATTTTCTGGGTAGTATTACACCCACTATAATTCAATTGACGGGGGAAAAATGGGAAATACATTTTCGAATTACCTTTTTATGAGCTATGACCCCACGAGATTGACACACTCCGTTCTGATTTACTTGTACAGTCGCCACGCCACCATAAGGTATTTTCCTAGCTTAGCGATAACTCACGCGAAGTTTCCCGGTGTTACGACAATACGCTTTTATATTCACCTGCAGTTCGACTCTAAATATTTACAAAATGTTTCCCATGCTTTCTAGTTAGCATAAAAACATGATTTATACAGAAACAGAAGTTCGAAAGATATGTACACAGTAGCCTACACAAGGTATCACTTGCCAACAGGGTCTATTGATTTAAATCAAATGCTTTATTTTATGATTATAACCATTTAATTTTTTTCTGAAGGTAATTAATTTCATGTACGGACATGAAAATTTGCAATTATTCTATGCCAACATAATGCAAAAAAGAAACCTTTTGTTAATGTTATTTTGTAACCTCTTCTATGAGTGGAATATTTTTCTTCTAAATAACCTTTTTAAAAGGAGTGTATATAAAAATCATAAACAAAAATTATTTCTTAGATTAGAATCTGGTTTTTTATTTGTCATCAATTTGTGTAATTTTACGATAATTGTGAACGTGGTCATTGTAAAGAAGTATTCATATTCATCCTGTAACATTTTTCTCCACAATGCAAACAACGCTGACATGCTCTGTAGTTATGTTGTTTTTTTTTTTTTTTTTCGCAATACGTAATTGGTAGTTTTACTGTAACAGTGAAAGTGTGTTATTGACCACGGCTGTACACAGCCATAAACCTGACCAAATAACGACACTAATTAATTATTACATGATAATTATGATTTACTGACGTGACAGGACACTTTCTTGAATATTCTTCAGTTCAATTCCGATAACATTACAAAACAATTTTAAATAAGCAGAAAAACAGCTACTGAATGTTTCTTCCATAACATTTGTGTTCATTTTGATAAGAAAAAAATATGCCTTCATATCTGACAGGAAATAAGTTTTTGCTTAACCGCTTAAAATTTTTTTAAAAATATTTACTTACTCTATAAAACACGAAATTAAAAAAAAAGTCTACTTGTTCAAAACTTAAACGAAAACACGAGTTTCGTAGCTTTTTCTGTGATAGATTGCACGCCGTCGGCAATTTAGTTGAAACTCCGAAAAGGTGGTTTGCTTCTCAAAACTACACAGAATAAATAAATGTTCTGTAAAAATATCTTTTTCACGACTTGGTGCAGCTAGGCACGATCTGGCGCCCCCTGGCATGAAGTTAAGCTCGTTCTGTTAGATTAAAATAATACATTGTTTTATCAAAGGGATAACAACTTGATACACAGTAATTGCTTGATTCTAAAGCGCCTGTAGAAAAGTAAGTACGAAGTAAGGTTCGCCACCGAAAATAAGGGTGGAAGTACAAGAAATTGCGCCTTGTCATATTTCACAATAATTCACTAGCGTGTGCCGGTTGTGTACGAAGAGAGTGAATCTAGGATTGTTGTCCGTAGCGTGAACATATATTACTGCGGACGTGAACATTAGTTTAACGACATGTACTGTACGTCCAATGTTCCATATACATATTCCTGAGACTCGCCTCTATGTGCAATGGGCTGGTGCCTAAGTATGTCGCCAGTTACACCACACATCAAGTATGACGGGATACAGCACTTGTTGACTTACAGGTTTCATACTGGCGTGTCTAATAAACCGTGATACAATTTATGACCTGAGCGGACTAAAGCAGCTTAAGTTGTTTTTCCACGTAGTCTGCCAACTCCAAATACCTCCCGCCGCCTTTCAACGAATAGGAGGAGCGACAGACAAGTATTTCAAATGGCGGCAGTCATTTCCTGAGATTTCAAAAACGTTAACCTTTGATTACCTCAAAGTACAATTTTCTGAAAAATTGTAAGTCAACCAGGTTCTAAAATGCAGACGTAGCAGAAATGCACATTTCTAGCCTGAACCTATGACGATATTGTCAAATTAGCCTCGAGCGTCGATGTAACAGTTGTCCCGCACTACCTTCTTCAAGCTGGCAGTAAGATGTTTGTCCTTGCTCCAGCGCAGCGGCGGCGCCGTGGCGAGTATGCTAATGTCACGCCGAGAGCTGGTCCAAACTGCCGCCACAAACGAGCACCTCAGCCAAGTTGTTCATGATTGTTTACGACCAGCAGAGGAGAGCATCAAGTGTCTGGCTGCAGCACGTGCTGTGCTGCCACAAGCCCTATGTAACACTCCCCGTTCTAACGCACGCGGTGGGAACGGGTTTGTTTGGTCGACACGAGCTGCTGAAGGTCGCGGGTTCAAAGCCACGTGTGACATAGGTGTGGCGCGTTAGTACACTTACACTTGGAACCTACGTCATAGTGATGCGAACAAGTGTGCACTTGTCTTGAATCACCCTGCGTCCTTCAGTGATCCACAACTCCCAGAATACTATCAACAATCCCCCAGTAAAAAATATTATCGTAAATAATTTAAACTGATTATAAAAACAATCAGAAAATAATAGGCCTTCAACATTTAAGAGTATTTTACAAAGAAGCAGTAATACAGGACATTTTAGTTTCGAATAAAATTGTTAAAAAAATTGCAGCGACAGTTGATAGGGTCTACTTGTTGCATATAGTACGTTCACCTCTCCATGTCGACCAGGCAAGCTAACGTTCCACAACCAGTCGCTTAGTTCAGGAAAAACGTTAAAATACAGGCCAAGTGCGAATAAACAACCAAACCGGCTCAGAAAACAATTGTAGTAGTTTCTGACAGATGTAAAACACACAATGCTCGGCTAGGAACTATATCGATTCAGCGACTGTCGTTTTATGCTGCAGACCAAGCGGTGTATTCCATCTTCCTTTCTTGAGAGTGGGAGGGTATTCAACCGGTGTCCAGCTGTGACCCGCAGATTCCCATATGACGAACTACAGGGAGTACAAACTGACCAAGGATAAACAAGCTCTCCTTGCAAAGAACAGGAGCTGATGTGCCGAGGTGTCATCTGTTGAAAACGTAGGCTATATTTGGAGTGGTCTGCTGGTATGACAGTGTCGTTGCCATAGCAACGAGCTGCTGACAATGATACCTACCAGGACTCCTCACTGTCAAGCTGTGCGGTGCTCCACAATGACAGAGGAAGCAATGTAGCTCTAGATCTTAGACGGTGATCATAACTGCAGAGATGGAAGAATAATACACTATTCTATTCTGCTTTCGAATTACTGTAGCTCTTGTTTGACGTTAATCCGAGAACTGGCAGCAATAATTTCCTGACAGTTGGACATTAAAATTGCTTGAAACAAACGGCGCGAAACAATCGGTGTCGGTACATCCACAAACAGTTCAATAAACCTTGCCTAATGTTGTCGGTCATGTACCGCCGGTGAGCTACGGTTGTCTGACGCGAAGGATGTGTCTTCGAACATAGGTCCCGCTACGACTATGCACAGTTCAACCCTGGGATCACTGTAGCTAGATGAGACACGTGGTTGTACAGTCACGTTATGTTTCGTAAGCGACAAAGCGCAAATATTATCCGTCTGACCGTGCGAGGTGGCGCAATGGAACACGTTCGACTCGCATTAGGGAGGACCCAGGTTCGATCCCCTGTTTTCTATGGTTTCCCGGAATCGTTCATTAACAAAGGCCACGACTGACTTCTCTCCGAGCTCCTGTCATTGGACTACGTCATGTTCCATCGTCTCTAATAACCTTGCTGTCGACGAGATGTAACGACAACTTACCTTACCTTATCCGTCTAATGGAACAAGATAAGACGGTGAAGTATATCCTTCAATAGTTCTCCAGACAAACAACCTACCTGAACATTAACTTCTAGCAGGCGCGAGCGATCTCTTGAATAATGGCCTCACTCATCGGTTATCTGCCTACAGTAGATATGCACGTGGCTTGTATGAGAAGTAATGCATGTTGTTTAGATGCATGACTGGCAGTGTATCCGCCCTTTACAATCCTACCTCTCACTAGCAAAGCTTTATACTTCAGCGTTGTGTAATCCTGAACTCAGCAGCCCTGAGGGAACCGGTTTGATCCCCGACTCTGCAAATGTGTACTAATTTAACTAGGAGGTGACGCCGACACGAAACAAGCAATAACTTACACATGGAAGATGCAAAGCAACGCTAGGAGCAGCACTGTCGCGCCTTGCCGACGGCAGGAATGCTGATAGAAACGTATTTTTCGTATGCGTGGCAATGGAAACGCTACTTAATTGTCATTTTTAAGGGTTCGTGTGGATAAATGCAGGTTTAAATTAATGTATATGAAACCAATATTGAACACGACGAACTATTTAATACAAAATATGTAATAAATTGTTTAATATATCCCGTATTATTCATTGAAGTGTGCATTAGAAGCGACGAGGGATAAAGTCGCATGGAGAGAGTGTAGCAGTAAACGATTTTGTTATGCGTGAAATACAATTTACAAGAAAAAAATTAATAATCATTTAGGAAAACTACAAAACTGATTAAAATTTGTGCGCATGAAAACTGTCCGCTTAGAGGTTACATAATGCTTGAAGGTTAGTTCATGCTGTTGTTACAACATATATCAAGGCCTTGTTACGGAGTTTTGCAGTGATTTCGAAAATATTTTTTATTGCTACCTAATACTCATATCAAAATTTCGCTGCACCGTTTTGATACTTATATGTTATAATTTGTAGCTGAATTGTTTTGTAGAATTATACTGAACGGTTTTTTTGATTTCATTACCCAAAGTACCACGTTATTCGTCGTGAAAATAACCAAAATGAAGGAAATTATCGTCTTTTTTTTTTTTTTTTTTTTTTTTTTTTTTTTTTTTTTTTTTTTTTTTTTTTTTTTTTTTTTTTTTTTTTTTTTTTTTTTTTTTTTTTTTTTTTTTTTTTTTTTTTTTTTTTTTTTTTTTTTTTTTTTTTTTTTTTTTTTTTTTTTTTTTTTTTTTTTTGCTGGCGAATGATACATTATTTTTAAAAACGCGTCCACAGTATTGTGCATCGTGTGATTGCACATTGACTCAAATTTTTTTTCAAAACTTTTGGTTACAAATATTTGAGTTATTGGCACCAGTCTGAAAAAAACTAGGGAACAAGCCCTTAATATTATTGTTATTGCAAGTAGACTAATACTTTATATAAAAAAGGGATATTATGAGCTTGTAATTTAACGTTACTAGATATTTACGAAACATTCAGCAAACGTAGGTTCGACAATTTTTTGTATCATTTTTTGTAAGAAAAAATCTGCTTTTCAAAAATAAACATAAAAACGGAAAATTATTTTAAATAAAACTCTATCGCTAAGTACATATTTTAACACTTTCAACCGTATGGACACGTCTACGACTATATCATTTCAACAATTAAGCATCCAGTAAATGGACGAGGTCAGGCCTCACCTCGTTAGTTCTAAATAAACCAACTATAATGAAAGCAACGTGTTTACTACTATACATACGGTAATTGGAAAACAAAATATAAATAGTTACTACAGAATTTGTTTAGACTACTGTTCATAATATGAATACAATTAGTTTGGCATAAGTTGCGACGTGTGAAAATGACAACACTCGTAACGATATTTTTATGTTGTTACATATCGACATATTTTTAGTAAAACTCTTCTATTCTTACAACGGAGAACAGTAATCTTGCCACCTAGTAGTTATTTATAAACTTTAAACTGCTTCGCTACGCACGTGTACAATATAGCGTCTGCAGTCGGTATCACCATTGCGAAGGTTCAGAAGTTCACCACCAGATGTCAGCCACTTTACTTTGCATCTCCCATAGGCCGTTCACGATAAAGTGAGCACTGCATTATATTTTCTATCGAAAACGTAAGTAAGAATAAATCATTGTAAACGTTTCAACGAAAAGTGAACACTTATTGGCCTAATGAAACATATTTTTATTGACTTACAAGCTGTGCTAAGTGCTCGGTTTATAGTGAACAGCCTATACCACAGCAAGCCAGACCAGCAAGCTGCGCACTTATACGAGACTGGCAAGGTAGTAGCCTCTGGCAACATTCCTACTGTTATTACATTGTGCGACACGTATGGTCATGTCTATTACAACTTACACAATACATGGTTGACATAGAGTACATATAAGACACTAGGTGTGACATGCCGGCCTCCGTAGTGTAGTCGGTTAGGACCTGGTCTACGGTGTGAGAGGTCCTGGGTTACAATACCGGCTCTGGCATGAATGTTATGTTGTCACTTCAACCTCATCGGATCTATAGATCTTGTTGTTAAAGAAACGTAAAACCCTCACAACTTACTACGTCCGACTTGTCCCTCAGTATCGATAAAAGTACGTAACTGTAGTATTTATTTACACATATCTTAACTAATGACAAACAATGTATGTTCTCGTATTTATACAGTAAAAATTTGGTAATAATTTGGTAAAAACAAAATAATTAAAGCTACGTAACTGATCGCTAAATAAAGTAATTTATTTTCGTGAACAAAATTGAAAATCCACGTGGAACAGTACATAAAGGTTATTAATATGCTATTTATAGCTCCATAAGTATGCAAGTTTCCGCGTTACTGCCCTACAACTAGAGTAAAATGCCACGAAGACCTGAAGGTATACATATCTGTGTTTGCTACCGCTGTTTGACAGGCCTGTCAATGGGTATACATATAGATGCTTGGTGTGGAACTGGAAGACAATATATTGCACTTTCAAAGAAATACATTAAGTCTTTGAATGTTTCGTGCAATGGGATAGAATAACATTGTGCACATGTGCCACTGCAATATCATGTTGCAATATTTGTTGTTGACTAACTCCTTATGGGGTCTTTCATGTTCTGTTGTTTTAGTTTATGGATGTGTTGATTACAGCCAAACTAGGCTTGTTTTCTCATTTTTTCGTTTGTTTGTTTTTCTTAGTCTCATTCTAAGATTTCTGAGTCAACATAATATTGCAATGGCCAACTTTCAAGTTTAGACATGTTTCAAACATTCAGCACCGAACTATTTCTTTGATGTTGGATGGCTTCAGTTCCAGAATAAATAATTTCGCTGGGGAAGGTAAACATCACCAAGGTCACTGTGGAACAAGATGCACATCAAAGTTTAGCCATTTCCTACAGAAGAACTATATTAGTTAACATTTAATAAAAGCCAGGAGGAACTTTGGTCTCATTACATTTTAAAGCACGAAACGCGCTTTTTACCGTAATGGTTATTGCTGAAATCAAATGTTTTTTGGGTTGTTGCCGTATTATTTTGCCAGTGCGAAATATGAGTCCTGAATTTAAGACCACTCTTTACGGAGACAGATTGTTAAGAAAAGCGATGCAACTGTGAAATAAACAACACGCTACTGCAGTCTAAGCTAAACTAAACGGGAAAATAAAAAAAATTGTAAGACACTTTAAAATCCATCCATGAACAAGTGCTTGAAAACAGAACTGCAGAGCCACAAAGTAACATTACACATTTATAACTGCGCTATATGTGTCGAAGGTATGATAGCAGTTCACAAGACTGTTCAACACATATGACGAGCTGAATGATGCTGTGAGACTAGCTTCCACTCAAGTTACACCAGCTATGCTACACACACAACTTGGTGGTGTATTATCTTATGTCAATAGAATGACGGTACATGGGCTGATCCTGAGGACGAGTTGTGGTTCCGATCTCAACAGGACTCCTCTTAAAGAACTGTTGTTTGTTTTATTTATGGAAATTAAGGGATTTATGTTTGATATTATAGAGCGTAACGGGACTTTATAGCCACCATGTTAACCACCAAGAGAAGTTGATTATGTAAGTAGTAAGCGCCGTGCCAGAAACATGCTGCTTGCGAATATACATTTACAAGAGTCTCACATTTGAGAATAAAGTGGTTTGCTTTGTAGAAATGAAGAACAATACTTTCTTTGGACAGGTTGTAGAGATATCGAATGTCCGTTGTTCAGCAATGCTTTCGGAGTTTCATTCCGTAAGCAGCACCACAAAAAATGAATTCATCAGTGACACAATAGCCAAGGCGATTTATAAGGAAATTCTCTAGCATAAATTGTTGAAATATTGATGAGTCTAGGTAGTACATGACTTGACAAGATAACGATTTCAAACACTGCGGGTGTTAACAGAGTATTGTAGATTTGGCTTTGAGTGTAAACATGCCGCTGTCAGGCGCGTACATCTCACGTGTACCACTAACGTTGCACAGATAAGTGACGATCACTATGTAATGTCTGGTATAGGTGAGGCGGTTACACTGAGTGACACAAGGATGAAGGGTGATGTGTGTCCCCAGGCCCCCTCGCCCTTATTGTCCCGGCGACAAGCAGTGAACTACCGTGCAAGGTTCCCGCTGATATATTGTTCCTAAGTGACGCTATGAGGTGAACATATAATTATACTGGTGGAAAGTATGTAGCAAAGTTCAGTGCTAGTTTATATCTATGTTTCACACACATCCAGTTAGTACACATTGAGCACGGCAGTCTGAAAAGGCAATTCTAGCCATGTTGGAGGACATAGTTTTTAACGAGTAAAGTGTCTTAACAATGGCATTCCGTAGTTATATGAAGCACATTCTTGTCGCACCTTGGCACAATGGCCACATGTTGAATGGTTTTGTACCACAGGAACACACAGCAACGCATCTGAAGTGCAGCCGCCTGGCTGTAAGGCGCTCCAACTGCGTGCAGAGTGTCCGGAGTTACGTATTTTCTCACAGACCAGTAAATGTGTGTCCACGTAAAGAAAACACACTTCAGACTACTTGTGAACGTGACTTTCAAGACACCTTGCACATTGCAAGCATTGTTTTAAAGTCCTCAAACTTGGCTAAAAACCGCTTTTTTCACGCAGATATGCAGGCCAATTGGATTTGTTCGAAATTGAGGTGTACAAGTACACTGGACTTAAAGGCCGGAATTACGTTGCCTTTACGTTCACATTACTTTAACTTTCACGTAAACAGGAAACACCTTGGCAAACACACTCGAAAGGCCCTATTACAATCGCGCAACTTTATACTTACGATGACTTTCACGTAACGAAAATATTGTCGATGTCAAGATTTTAAGTTAAAGTGGTACGTGATTGCCTGGGCCAATAACATTTCATTGTGTCATGTTATCTTTGACTATTTATTTCCAGACTCCCTCGCGTTTTTCATTGCCTGCTTACGACAACGCGAAGGCTCGTAATATGGCACCGCAATAGATTACGTATTAGGCACACGTAAACGTGATAAAGTGCTAAGCGATAGGTGAACGTGAAGTCATCGTAATATCCCGGCATAATATAGTGACACGAACAATAAAATGGTAGGGTCGCCACAGTAAGAACATTACGGCGGGAACACTGCGCACGTATTTACAACTCTGGACGTAGAGGCGATATCGTAATACACGTGCCCGCCAGTGTCGCTCGTAGCGTCTCGTCGATATAGAGACGGGAAGAATCCACGGGTTCACTGACGTATAGGCTAGGCTCCAAGAACATGTGTGTATTCACGCAGACATTATCTGCTCACTATGACGCAGTGATATAAGCATGCATTTAGTTACTTCTGTACTATTGGCTAAGCCACGATTTTGTCCATAATGATTTTTGCCCCACTTTGTTTCAGTGACTCACGTGCACACCTGCAGTTGTGTTTCAAGGTTATTGGCAGCGTGTCTATGTTCAGACACGTTTCTCATTTGACTGCACCAGTCAGAATAAGATTATTGTGAGTTTGTACGTCTATAATTTGCCAAAGCAAGTGAGAGTAAAATCATCCAACCACAGACGATGTAGCAGAGCTGCAGCTGTGCACATGACGCATCGAAACCAAAGGTTGCAAAAATCTTTTCGCCATAAAATCGCGGCTCTAACTATTGGCTAAGCCACTTACAGCAAGTGTCGAATAAGTCACGGGCCAATTGCGAAAGTGGCACGAACTTACAGTTGCTGGAACAATAGCTTGGAGCTAAAATAAAACGCAAATTTTTCTGGTCTATATTCATCGAGTTTCGCCTGACACACAAACACGTCCTTCACCAGGCGGGCGCCTTAATTAAGCAGTAAGCCACGAAACATGGTGTTCTCGCCCTACCTCGCAGCGAGCATGGTTGTGTTCTCGCTAAGCTGCATCTTGTGTCGCAATGTGTACGAGATACAACTAGCAACAGTCGGGCCGCTAACCTCCCACTCTCACGTCAATATTAATACTGAGATTAGCAGCTGGCCTCGCCGCCTCCCACTGCACGCTCGCTACAGCTGATCCCACAGAAGTGCTGTAAGCCCCTGTGTTTGCCGCTAATTCGCATGCTAATAATCCATCTCGCAGATTACCAACACCAGAAACTAGCAGTGCTACAGTCGTACAGCCTGTACTGACATACCCACTGCTTCAAGGAATCTCTCAAGTGCATATCTTCACGTTCGTCTGGTAGCAGATTTTGCTAAACATTTTTAGTACATCTTATTAAGCGCATTCTTATGTTGGGAAACTATAATTTTCAACAGACATCTCACAAATAACATAGGCCTATAAGAAATTTTGGGTAAATATGAATCGCCATCAGTGACATAGACATAGACCCATAGCTACTCTATTGTATCAAAACTTCGCGATATAACACGACACCATGTCGGAGCTCCTACGAAGACTTCAATCTAGGCAGGTATACAGGTTCACTTACAACAATCTCCTTAAGATACTTGCTTCTACACAAGTCTACGCGAGAAAATGTTAGTCTACTTTCCGAAACCAAGTTATCCTTAAAAACTTTTAATATTAATAATTCTAGGAAGTTCACTTACTGTATGTATTTTATTCATCCCGTATTTATATTTTCATAATCGTAGTTACTTCTATATTTTCTGCTAACATGACGTCTGTTTTTTTTTTTCAATTTTTTTTTTTTTTAATTGGTAAATGTGATTTAACTGGTATGTAGTTTGTTCAACCAATCTATTCCCATATTTTCAAAATGAGTGATATTTAAAAATGTTTTGTTAACACGAGCTATCTGAGTAATAATTTTTCAAACTTAGTAAGGCGACTTACCTTTTATGTATTTTGTTCATATTACGTCGCTATTTTCGAAATGGTGACCAGTTGAACTTTTTTGATCTCAGGAAATGCGATATTTTTTTTATCAAACTTGGTATTCGGTACATATATAAGTTTAGTATGTACGCAATACGGCCTCACAACTTTGACATTTTTGTTTAAGTCAAGTGCTTTTTCTCAAAATGGCCGCCGTTTGACCAATTTTGACGCTATTTAATATCTGTGAAACATTTCGACATATTTAAACTAAATAAGTCTGGGCTATGTTTTAATAATAGTTCCTCATCTAAGCACAGAATGAGGGAGAGTTGTAGGTACATCGTTGTAAAATATTACACTACAGAGAAGAATTGTTTTATATAACAGAACTAGTACACCGATTGTAACAAAATTCAGTATACAATCTTTCACTTCCATCTAGTTTAACGTCGTATTTACCCACGCTGTAAGAAAACACGATATGAATAAATATTTTGCAACATTTTGATGTTAACTACACCAATAACAACCAAATATTGAAAAAGGCCTTTGATGATAGCTCATCATTGAAGCTTTACTTTAGGTAGGAATATATGGGCTATGTGTGTAAACTGGGGTAACTTTGCACCACTAGATTAATTGCATATACAACGAAAATGTAAGTATTGCTTAGTATTGAAGTAGTGAGTGTTAAAGTCTTCATCAATTTAGGAAGCTGCAAAACTTTACTTAAAAGACCCCCATGGTAGATAAACAAACGCTTAAAGGGTCAACTGAATTATATAGGTTTATTAAAGTCGACATCGAAAAACTACAAAACAGCATTCCTAGTTAATGATATTTGCCAACTTTATAAACAAACATTATTCCAAAATGCCCTCTTCGCTAAGCGTCGTATCTTCCGCTGCAATTCAATGTACGAAATAACGCCTCAGAAATACATCTATGGGAAAAAATTCTTGCTCAGAAAATTGGAAAAACCTTGTACAGGATTGTTGGTTTTTTATTTTGGCTTAGTGGCTTCGAACCTCGTACTATTTGTGATAGATACATTTAACATTTAATTATGTACCTTGGGCGTTTAAGACAAAAACTTTGGTGCTAAGTACTCCGAAATAGTAAAAAGTAACCCCGTAACACCACTCTACGGTACACATTTTGGAAGACAGCACGACATGAAAAAATTATTTTTCTCTTCAAAATTCTTTTTCATTTTTAACTTGGGGTAAAAGTTTATTATCCAAGCTTCAAATTTAGCAGTATATTATTGTATGTTTTACATTTTGGAAGATAGCATAGCGTAAATAAATACAATTTTTTTCTAATTTCAGGTAGGCCTAGAACTGGACCGACTTTAAACCAAATTTTATATTTAAACAATTCTATGTTTAACATTAATTTTGCATAGCTCAACTTAGGTAAGCTATTTTCATAATATTTTATAATATGAACGTGTAAACTACTTTTCTTTGAAATGTGGAGAGCGACTTAACAGATTGTGACAAAATTTAATGTATGATCAAATCATTCAAATTTTTATTTAATAAATCTTAGTTGTATGTCCACTACGTTGTAAGCTATCATGACAATAATAAAAATAAGCTTATCACGACAGTAATAAATATAACCTATGCCTTATTTCTATATCCAAGTGACCGACTGTGATCATTTGTGTTAATTTGCACCTAACTGACCCTCACTGAGGAAGGTAGGCTCTTCAGTGAATACTGGCAACGTCTTGTTTAAATCTGGTTCCTTGCAGACGTTGCGAAGGCAACTTGCACATTTCCTGTTGACACTTGCTTTTAAATATATTGCATAAAATAAAAGTATTTACACAGTATCATGATTTAAATATAAGTTATTAAAAATTTTTGCCTGAATGTGAAAGTTACGTTTTAAACTCCCACAAAGACGCGCCTGCGAGTTCTGTGACGTCACAGGCATACACTATATCGGCCGCTGTACTTGCTAACTTCAACAGCGAAGCGTACTTGAGGAACACACATTAATGTGTTGGGATGTGGAGGTAGACTTCCGTATACAGAACCAATAAACATACAGTACTGTACTAAGTGTACAATCTTGCGAATTATCTTTACAAGTGTATATAATAGAAATATTATCCCAGAATAACAATTACGTTCTTTGCCACGTTGCAGGGGGCGCGAAGACGAGTGGAGAGGGTCGCAGAGGTTGGCAAGTACATGTCGCCATCTACGTACAAATAGCACAAACAGCAGTAGCGACGTCAAATAATGTGTCAAGTGGGCCAAGCTAACAATCCAGGGAGCAGCGAGGTATATCGATCCATCGCTTCGTGCAGATATCGAGTCAACGTCTGGTCGAAGTCACTCCCAGGATCTCACTTGTAAGACACACGTAGTAATACCGAAGATATAAGGATATCATGGCGAACTGCAGTTTCCTCTGTCCTTTCATTCCGGGTCAGCTCCATAATCACCTCAGTCACACTTACTCGCAGTTGTTGCTACCTCAATGCAGACTGCAACCTTCAGAGACCACAACTTGTGTGTTAATTTACAGGTACTTCCCAGCCCCTACTGTATAATACTCGTCTTCGCATCCGCTTCAACGTGACGAACAGCTTTAAACATTATTCGTGGACATTCAGTACAGTTACAAAATCGAAATGAAGAGAAAGACGTGTCACACGTCATAGTAACAACAAACCTTAAATTTATGTTATGTTAACATCGTTCATCATAACCTCAAACAATACACGGATTTCCTCTGTTGGAAACTGTTGAAGTTACAGAGACCCATAGATAACAGAACTAAAGATACACCTTCGACGCAGTAAAACGTGACTTACATAGGTAGCGCTAGCAGTAAAAGATTTCATAGCCATTATGACAGTGGTCACATGAACGAAGGGTTGTTTTTTAATGGGTAGTCTATGCGAGAGAAATGGACGCATCCACTGAATTCGGAAACAGCCATATTCTCAGAAACCTGACGTGACGGGAAGAGATACATATATGTTATAGGGCCTATGTATAAATTATTGCCAGATAAAAAATAATGCTAAAAGACACATAAATTTGAACAGCGATACTGAAAATGCAACCATACTTGATTGGTTGATAATTCGGAAAATTAATAATATTGATTCCGCAATTTACATTTTTAATGATACCGACAGATAATGGCACGCCACTTGCAAATGAGTTTTATTAATTATAAATTCATCTGTTGTTAATAACTACGTACTCTCAACAAGCGTTGTCGCGCATTCGTATTTCGTTTGTTTACTTTGCATATATTTCATGGATATTAATTATTTGTAAACAAAACAACTGTCGATCAGGAATCTAGCTCATAATGAAATGCATTTCCTGGACGCAATTAAAAATAGCTGCTTAGGCTGCTCACCCCTAAGTGAACACTTATAAACAGACGTGTCAGACATATAGGACATTCGGGATAAAGAGAGCACTATCAATTCACTAGTCGTTACAGCGTAACATCAGCTATAGTTGCCTACTAGTTGTATGGTTGGCAACGAAATTACACATATAAGCCTAGTTCCGTGTTTTCCATTCAAATCCAATACAGAAACAAACAAAATCAAACGAAATTAGCATAGGTATAATTGAATATTATGTAATGAATAAAATTTTTTTACTACACTGTATCAATTCATACTGATTGCACAATTTATCTTATACGCGCACACATCGTGTGATGTGTACAGAGAGGTTAGGTCGTGTCTCAATTCACTCTCTCGCACTCTCTCTCTCTCTCTCGCAACCACGTCATATTGACATTTACCGTCGTTAGCCTGTACGCGCGGAAAGATACTAATTGGCTGAAAATAGAACTGTAGCAGGGTTTTTTTTTCAGTGCTATCTTTATCCCGCCCCACCTACAAAAATCAAATACATATTTGACTAGCGGCTTCGCCCGCGTGTACTATAGAAAAATGTAACTAACTTTAAATTACGTACCGTATTAATTGATGGTGTTACAATATTCTCTGTATATCTTTAATTTGTGAATTACCTTAAATTGGTTTGTATATATTTACGTACGCAACTTTAAAGAAAAGAGCATGTAGTTTTCTCGTCAGGTTAGTTTCATTATCTCCAAAAATAATGTTCAAGCTTAAATTTCGATTTAAAAAAAATACTTTTTAGATATGACGCAAATTTTTGAATTACAGAGCATATTGATAGCTCATTAGGTTAGTGAGATATGGTGGATGAATCGAAAATATGTTTTCCAGCTTTTCATCCCATTCTTACGAATTGCTAGAAATGCTGAAATCAGTTATTTGGTAGTTACTTCGTTCTTAATTCGTCTATTTCTCTATGATAGTCAATAACTGTCTTTTGTAGATAAAAAAAAGTATCGATTACAACTTTTAAGTTATTTCTCCGTGGTCAATATTCACTTTTCTAGAGTTCTGTAACATTTTACTACTTTTCACAACCGTATCTGTCGAATTTCTAAAAATCCTGAGTTCTGTTTTTAGATGTTTACGTAAGCATCACTTCGGAATAGAATAAGCTATAGGTCAGCTCTGTATTAGATGACATAAAATCACTGAAACGGTTGTAATGTTAATACTTGTAATGTTTGTATTTGTAATATTTTTGTTTTGTTTAGGTAATTCAATTTTTTTCTTAAGGCAATTTATGTCAAGGTAGTTAACTTTAAGGCAAATTTTGTTAGAAAGGGCTAAAGGTCAGTTCTGTATTAGATGGCATAAACTCACTGAAACGGTTGTAATGTTAATACTTGTAATGTTTGTATTTGTAATATTTTTGTTTTGTTTAGGTAATTCAATTTTTTTCTTAAGGCAATTTATGTCAAGGTAGTTAACTTTAAGGCAAATTTTGTTAGAAAGGGCTAAAGGTCAGTTCTGTATTAGATGACATAAACTCACTGAAACGGTTGTAATGTTAATACTTGTAATGTTTGTATTTGTAATATTTTTATTTTGTATAGGTAACTTAATTCAATTTTTTCTTAAGGCAATTTATGTTAAGGTAGTTAACTTTAAGGCAAATTTTGTTCGAAAGGGCTAAAGGTCAGTTCTGTATTAGATGGCATAAACTCACTGAAACTGTTGTAATGTTAATACTTGTAATGTTTGTATTTGTAATATTTTTGTTTTGTTTAGGTAATTCAATTTTTTTCTTAAGGCAATTTATGTCAAGGTAGTTAACTTTAAGGCAAATTTTGTTAGAAAGGGCTAAAGGTCATCTCTGTATTAGATGACATAAACTCACTGAAACTGTTGTAATGTTAATACTTGTAATGTTTGTATTTGTAATATTTTTGTTTTGTTTAGGTAATTCAATTTTTTTCTTAAGCTAATTTATGTCAAGGTAGTTAACTTTAAGGCAAATTTTGTTAGAAAGGGCTAAAGGTCAGTTCTGTATTAGATGACATAAACTCACTGAAACGGTTGTAATGTTAATACTTGTAATGTTTGTATTTGTAATATTTTTGTTTTGTTTAGGTAATTCAATTTTTAAGGCAATTTATGTCAAGGTAGTTAACTTTAAGGCAAATTTTGTTCGAAAGGGCTAAAGGTCAGCTCCGTATTAGATGACATAAACTCACTGAAACGGTTGTAATGTTAATACTTGTAATGTTTGTATTTGTAATATTTTTTTTTGTTTAGGTAATTCAATTTTTTTCTTTAGGCTATTTAGGTTAAGGTAGTTAACTTTAAGGCAAATTTTGTTCTTTGATTTATTTATTTCTTTAGGGCAAATGTTATCACTTAATCTTTTTTATTTCTTTCTTTGCAAATGTAAATTATATGATGCAATGTATCACGTATTTGTTGCAAACCGGCCCGTGGCTGAACTATACGTGGGTAAATAAATGAAATAAATAAATAAAAATAAATAAATAAAGTAAAAACCACCTCGATATCTCAAATGGTTCAGATGACACATAATTTTTTACTGGCTTTCAAGGACGAAGTTTTAAAAATCTTAAACTGCTTTTCAGACATATACATAAGCACCATTCTGATGCAAAGATCACCTCGATATCTTACGTGGTTTAAGAGAAATAGAGGATTTATTGGAAACACATTTAACGGCTTTTAACCCCCTTAAGTTCCTAATTTCGAAAAATTATTAAGTGTGCATTTGTTTAGACAATGTTTTGAAGTAAAAATATGAACAATATATAATCAGGTTAGCGAGTTATAGAGAGTTCCGCGTAAACACTTTTTGTCCCTTTCCACCCCTTCAATTTTCGACTTTCGAAAAATTCCTTAGTGGGTGCCTACGCCGTGAGGGGAAGCTACGTTCAAAATTTCACGTTTCTATGTCCAGTGGTTTGGGTTGTGCGTTGATGAGTGAATGGGGCACCTTATTTTATATGAGGTTGACCTCCCAAACAAATTCCACACTGAAGTCTCGTAAAATGTCATAACCTCTTTTAAGATTCGGAATTCTATTTCCTGTACACGTTGTATAGCATAAACATTTTACAAAAAGTCCACTCATTTAAGTCACTACTACCGAAAACACCTAACAAATTAAAATAATCACGATGCTAGGAATTATCTCTGCAGTTAATTGTGGCAATCCTATATCAACGGTGTTTCAAATTTTATTAGATGCTTTTATCAGTTCAAAGCCATAATAAAACAAAAAATATTAAGACATGTTTGAACATATAACAAAGAACAATAATTTTACGGCCTTGTTTGTGTCGCACCTAAATTGAAAGAAATAGCAAATAATAACGAAAAACGACGCACCCAAAACAAAATGTGACTTCTGCAACGATTTGTTAAAAAAGTAAAAGAAAGTTGAAATTAAAACTAATGTAATTAGACTATACAGAGGTATAAGTCAAAAGGATGAAACGGAATTGGAAAACATGCAGTGAGAAGTGAGATGAGGTTCGTAAGTTATGCCACTTTAGCGCCCAACCATAGCCTTCGGGCTGTCAGGGGAATCCCCATGATCAACGTGAATTATGAACGACGGCGAACATTAAGTAAACCAACGTTCATGGCCTTCCGCTCGTCGAACAACTGATGTTAGTCTCTCACTCAAAATAAAGTAGAACTAAATGATACAAGACAATTATAAAGTGATACTTACTCGGCAAAATGTTACAAACGTGAAGAGCTTTCGGAGACAATCTTGATGCACGCAAGTTCACGCTCTATCCATACGTAGTGGCACACGCACACGACGGAAGCGAAGGTCGGGACCTTGACGCGACGCACGCACCCTCTCGCGGCCAGGGTGAAAGCGCAACTGAGGGAGCGGAGCGGAGACTAGACTAGAGTTCGTCTCCGGCAGCTGGGGAGAGGTTGCCTGCAGTACTAGTGTCTCGCCGCTGACACGGTGCAGGTATTCGGCTATCATCGGACGGAATACTCGGGTACTTCCGTGACTCAGCATCGCTTCCCTACCCCTCTCGCAGCGACGCGTTTTACCAAACGTATGGGAGATGCAAAGCAAAGTGGCTGACATGGTGATACCGACTGCAGACACTATATTGTACACGTGTGTAGCGAAGCTATTAAATGTCTATAAATAAATACTAGGTTGCAAAAATACTGTTCCTCATAAAAATAAAAGAAATTTATTAAAAATATGTTTCTATATGCATATAAAGAGCAATGTCGATAGATAACAGTGTAAAAATATAGTTACGACTACGAGTGTTGTCATTTTCACACATCGCAACTTCTGTCAATCTAATTGTATTCATACTATAAACAGTAGTCTCCAAACTAATTCTGCATTACCTATTTGTTTTTTCTTTTCCAATTTCTGTATGTATTGTAGTAAACATGATTCTTTCATTATAACTGGTTTATTTAGAACTAACGAGGTTAGGCCTAACCTGGTCCATTTACTGAATACTAAATTGTTGAAATTATATAGTCGTAGACGTGTCTATTCATTTGTAAGCTTTAAAATACAAACATAGCATGCGTGTCTTATTAAAAATGATATTCCGTTTTATCTTTATTTTTGAAACGTAGATTTTTTTCCTACAAAATATATTACAAAAAATCTTTCGAAGCTCTTTTGACATCGCGTCGATATATTTCTCTCTTCTCTCTCTCTCTCTCTCTCTCTCTCTCTCTCTCTCTCTATATATATATATATATATATATATATATATATATATATATATATATA
>PNEQ01046659.1:0-25938 GCA_003012365.1 Medauroidea extradentata | reverse complement strand
TCCTTATTCTTCAATATAGTGAAGAGTGTTGAAGTCGGGATGTTGTGCCGCTTCGCTACCTCTACTTTTACGACCTTCCCCTCTTCCACTTCCTTTACTATCTCATACTTCTGCAGAAGTGTCAAGATGTTCCTCTTGTTTCCACTCATCTTGTAGAATTAATCAGTAGCCGCCCGAAATCGTAGCCAATAAACGTAAGTAGGTCGTCAATGAATCAAAGCACGAAACCGAATACCAAAACCGTAACCAAAATCGTAATCCAATATATTTGCGCACAAATAATTACTCCAGTTAGTTCCAAATGCAATCCAAAGTCGAAATCCAAAGTAAAAATCCAAAATTAGTTGTTAAAAGAGCACTATTATCACGAGACGTATCTAAAAGCAAACACCGCACAAGCTCAATGGCGAGATTACAAAGGATGCAGATGTTGGACAGAGGAACTAGGGAGAAGTGAAACTGGCCCTCTTATTTGCTGGTCTCGTGGCTAATCACGAAGGACGAAAGGACTTGGTAGTGAAACGTAAGTTATTTATTGGCTATCACTGTTGCTATGCGCGCATCAGGTAGCAAGCTATGCGCGGCGCCTGGCTGGGTGGGTGATGGATAAGGAGGGTGAGTAACGGGAGATGGACAGACGGGAGTGGGTGAAGGGAAGAGAGGAGGGAGCGTTAATCACCGCGCCTGTATAGATGCTTCGGTGTAGCACGTGCGGCATACCTCACCAGGCGAGCGCTTTAAGTGTGTTCCAGGCACAATTTTTTTTAACATTTCTTTACCAATTTTTTTTCTTTTACAGCTGAAGCTTACAAAGTGACAGTAACTGCACAACCTCTAGTATATTATTATTGTATGTGTACGAAAATATTTTTAAATAACGTCTAATTGCAACTTATTGCATTTTGGCTAACAATTTCCCCAATTTTTGAAATTAAAATTTTTAATTTTGACCGTCACAGAGAATCGTGTCGTTAGATCGGTGTTGTTGTTAGATCCGGTGTCGTTAGATCGAGGCTCTACTGTAAGTAGAAGATTGAGGTACTGACTGGCTGGTACTTCTTGATAGTTTCACACACATATAAATGTAAAACAAAGCAAGAGGCCGGTGTGCTCGGTGCATCACTAACACACACACAAATAGGACGACACATAATCGCGATACGCGCTTCCGCGATTATGTGTCGTCCTATTTGTGTGTGTGTCTGTCAAGTATTAAAACGTGAGTACTTGTGTTTCTGTCTTTTGTACATACACATATAAATGTGTTCGTCCTTTTACAATTGGGTGTAACTACGTATCAAGAAGTACCAGCCAGGGAGTACCTCAGTCTTCTGTTTACTTCTTTAATTTGTTAACCTAGCGGCCAAAGCCTTATTCACATACATTTTAAGAACAATTTTGCTGATGGTGTTATTACATAAGTAAACAAACATGGACTACAGAAATTCTTAAGTGATCAGTATTTAAAACACTGAATATACTGTACTTGCACATACGTAGAACCCCTTTTTAACAAAATGCCATGGGACCTAAAATGTTTACTCTAAATTGATGTTTCGTTAAATCTGACTTCATATTTTGTGCTTCTCCTTCCCAACCCATAAAAAAAGTTAAATCCTCGGACATACTTCGTCGGAATTTTAAAAAAGTATTTTGGCTCAAAACAATAACAAAACACATTTACCATCAATAGGTATGTGACAGCCGTGAAAGAAGAAAGATCAGCAAAAAGAACTTTCAGCGGAACGCTCGGCAAGTGTGCGCATGGTGAGTTAGACAACCCACACACCATCAACACGTGAGGAGTGATGACTAACACCATTAAGCCATCAATCTTCCGTCTCTCTTCCGCCCGCTCCAACAAAATTCAAGAAATTCCCATAAAAATTTGCAATAAAAACTGAATTAATAGTTTGCGAGGTGATTGTGTAATAATAATTAAATACTGGGGGCGGCGGCCATTGTAGCTTGTAGGTAGCCGCACTCGTGAAACAAACTCGTTGGTCTGCTCGCTAAAAATACGTTGCTCCAGAGCGTTTTTTTAGCATTGGAGGAAGAAATTATTTATGTTTATGGTAATAAATTTGTTGTAAAAAGTCTGCATAAATGTAATTATTTTTAGTTTTATAAATTTGCTTTTTTCATTACGGGACGCGACAGAAAATAAATACGCTGGACACCACTACATTCTACCGGTAATAGAATTTATCAATAGAGCATGTTGCACTGCAGCACATTCTAACAAAGATGCAAAGCTTTATCTGTGAATTAGTTCTTGTGTTGTCCACTGCTGCGCTGTGGTGACTGGGTACCTAGATGCTAGTTCACTCTCCAGCTGCTAGTATGAGGATCTTGGTGCGCACTTGTCATGCAACACAGCGTCGCTCGCTCGGCCGCAAGTTCTTGTCTCAAAGTCACTCCCACGGCCAAAGTTAAATTTTAGCGATGTCTTTTTTGTTTCTCGACCGATAGTTTAAATTTATCTACGGATAAATAAGTACATATATACTGCGGCCTGTACTAGTATTTTTAATAGATTTATATTACAAGTGATATTCCATTTCATCAAAGTCACTTAGTTATTTAATACTTTTTTTATAGTTCCCGAATATCCTTTTGTTAAATAGCTATTTTTGTTACTTCAGAATTCGTTGAATCGGGGCTCTACTGTACATTTCTCTTGCTGACAGATCTTTTTCAACCTGTTTTGTATACAAACAAATTTCAAATGGATGATAAATTCAATTTCTGCTAAAGTGCTATGCTGTGTTGCTGATTTAAAAAAATGTTAATTATGTTGTTTTTGGTAATAATTTCATAATAGTGCTCGGTTTACATAGCATTTATGTTAAGGTGATAACTGTAAAGAATAATTATATTATTTTTTAATTCAGGCTGACAAATCTCATTGGGCAGTTGGGTAATGCTGTAAGTTTCTGTTCTTCCAGGGTACCCACCATCCGTCACCAACTCCCAGTTGGCGGCGAATCGCATTGTGGGCCCCACTTCCACCAGCCTCGGGGATGGCTACATCACGATAGGACACGGCATAATTGAGGCCCCGCAGCTGCTGGTCGGAACACGCTCTGTTCCTGAATGCCCGTCCAAAGAGTAAGCTTTCACTGTTACAGACATAGTTACTTGTTTCTTAAGGGTGCTGCCTATCCCAGAGTTGTTTCTGGAACAGGGATTCACATGTTATGTTACTGTATTTACTTGCATAATCGCCACATAGAGTATTTATGACCAAATTTTTGGCCCAAAAAAATGGGGTGCTGCCATTATGAGGTGTGTTTTAAAAAAAATTATCTTCTACAGAATGGCGAGCAACCGGGAAAAGTCAGGGAATGTAAGACATTTTATGTGATTAGTTGACGCAGATAAAATAAGCATTACACGCGAGAAATAGTGTTATCAAATGTAATTCTATCAATGCTTGTGGTGACACTCCCTCTCTGTCCAGCGCACGTCCTTGGCAGTGTAGTGTGGAGAAACAGCGTGTTGCATGAGGCCATGCCATGTTGCAACGTCAGCAGTGGCTAACTACTTGGCTCATCGCGCATTGTTGCCAAGTCACCGTGTCTTTGTGTTTGCAGTGTGGCTGCTGCTATATCTAACATGTACTGTTTCACACACGTTATGTGGAATTTTTATGATTTTTAAATGTTGTGGGACACTTTATGAAAGTATTAAAGATCTGTACCTCACACAAACATAGTACTATGAGGAGTTAGAGGTTAACATTTTTTAATACAAAATGCATATGGTGGTTTATGTAGGTTAATAATGTGCTGGTTTAGTTGTCAGCAGATTCCTTGAAACGAAACTGTTCAAAAATATTACACATGGTTTCAGGCAATTGTACACATATACCGTATTTACCTGAATTCAAGACTAGAAATTTTTCCTCCTGGCAAGGGTCAGAAAATTAAATTCATCTTGCATTCGAAAATTTAATTTTTTGAAAGTAGTTTTGACACTCGTTTTCAGTTTAATGTACTGCAAGATTATGGTTACGCATGTCATATAAGTAACTGATAACATTTCAATCATATTAATATATAAATAAACATAAAAGGCACGTCACTACAATTTCATGCAAAGTTGTACACATACTACGAAGAACGAAAGATGTAACATCTAGACTAGGAAGTACAACAGGGCGTTTTCCTCAAATTGATTTTCTTAGCAGTACAAATTTTCTCCTACGTCGCGTACAGTGCAACAACTTGTAGTAACACAAAGTGTTACGTAACATACTGTGAAGTACATGACGGTAATCTATGGAAAGGAAATGTTTTTTTTTTTTATGCTGCCGTTTGTAAACAAATGTTTTCCTTGCGAACTTTAAAAATATAGAAAGAAATGTAAGTACACAAAACGTTGTTTTCATGTGATGTGCTTAAATATTTTATAGCTGTTTATATTTTTTCCAGAATAGTAGAGGTTAAAAACTAATGGTCGTCTTGCATTTGAGTTGTCTTGCATTCGGGTAAATACGATACTACAGTGAAACCCTCTTAAGAAGTTCCCGCTTAAGAAGTTTTCCCACTTAATAAGTTTGAATTATTTGTACAATGTCTATGAATGCAATTGTAATTTGACCCTTTTAAGGAGTTTTCCAAGCTAAGAAAGAAGTTTCAATTTTTCAGTCCCTTAAGGACTTCTTAACATGGTTTTATACAATAATTTTCACTGGTGTAATTTACATACTCGTGCTTACAGCTAGAGTATACTACAAATCATATTTAGGCACAGGATGTATTACACACATTGGATACCTTCACACGTGAGTACTAGCAAGGCTTTGTAAAATACTGCTTTCAGCCTTTAAAAATAATGTTGCGGCCAGTACGTGATGGCAGTTATTATGCGAGTAAATACTGCAAATTGTTTGGGGCTTAGTCACAGGTAGGAGCTGTGTATCGTTGACTTTTTATCTTGATGCGGCCTACATAATCACAGCATATTTTAGATTGTTTAGTCAATACTATGAACAAGTGAGTATTTTCTTTCTCAAAAAACAGTAAAAAAAATTTACTCTTAATAGCAACACTGTATTCGTCTATGTACCTCTCGCACCCATGTAAGCAGAACACTCCTTTTTTTCGATAACAAGTTTGGAGTATAAAGAAAATTCTATCTTATTGTTGTAGGCTTAAGGTAGTCACTGGAAAAAGAGTTGTTTTACGCCATACAGATCGGCCATTCCTTTTGTAAAACTGATAAACCCAATTCGTGCTGGCTTTGAACTCTTGTTGTAAAATTCCCTAGCAATCTTCAAGGCTTCCCTTTGTACACGTTTGTCAAAATGGAATGTCCTAACTGCCATAGTTCTGTTATATACTCAATCATGCATTTTTCAACATGTTCTTTTTTTCTCTGAAAGCCATCCTGTTGACGTTGCTATCCTGTAACTGGTTTTTAATTATGTGCCAACCTCTGAGATGTACTTATGACCTGCTGCGTGATTTCCTATTCCTTTGGCTTTCTTAATTACTTCCAGCTTCTCACCCACCGTAAACGAACACAATCGTTTTGACATTTTGATTTCTCAAAGACCTCCTGAAGTACTATTACGTACTTAACGTCACTACGAAAACACATACACTAGACCCCCGATTTTACGAATACTCACAGTTCATCTTATCGCTCCGTAGAATCGATAACTGCTTTGTTTGCCCCCCCCCCCTCGCCATAACGTCAAGTTTTCTGCAAAATGTCTCTAGTCGGGCCCCGACTTCCGTAGCGTTTTGCGGGAAATTAATCAACATAATAATGTTAACATAAATTGATATCAGTAGCCACATGTCACACTGTTGAGCGGTAGATATGACTGACCCTTGTCCCCAAAAAATGACAAAAATCATGATTCCGAGTATCTTCTCTCGAGCGAATAGCCCGACTTCCGTAGCATTTAACGGAAAAATTAAGCACGCGAAAGTTCAAATATAAATTTATATCAATGGGCAGATGTCTTACAATCAAAAGACCACCGCTAAACAATGTATATAACCGATCCTTGTCCTAAAAAAATGATAAAATCGAGATTCCGAGTGTCTTCCCTCGAGCGAATAGCCCGACTTCCGTAGCATATAACGGAAAAATAACGCAAGTGTTGAAACATAAATTTATATCAATGGGCAGACGTCTTACGATTAAAAGAACATCTCTAAACAATAGATATGGCCGACCCTTGTCCTAGAAAAATGAGAAAACCGAGCTGCCGAGTGCCTTCTGGCGAGCGAATAGCCCGATTTGCGTAGTGTTTAATGAAAAAAAAAAGGTAGGCATTTGTTACTAGCACAGTGCCCTTGTAAATTATTCACAAAGAAAGAAGGGAAAAGCGGACGTATTTATTCATTGCGCACTTTTATATAACTTAACGTCAAACAATCCCTCGACGTTTTTGAAAAATTGTACATGAGAACGTAGGTATTAGTAGCGTGTAGAGCGGATAGATATCGCAACTGTATGAACGTTCACAAGATGGTTGATAGATAGCGGCACCGTAGCGTATATCGACGTTCACTGTTCCAAAAATGCCATTTTGTGACGTTCTTAGCTAAAATCATCTAGAATTACATTTATAAGTGGTTGCAAATAATCGCTTTCACAGCCAGTATATGCGGTAAAAATATATTAGGAGTTCCGGGATTACGTAATACACGAACGTCTATTTATTTTACAAGCTCGACATACCCATAGTGGAGGCAAATGTTTCTACACGTTGCTAATTGGTATTGCTATTATCGTTCTCACTTGTGAAATGCACGTTTTACGACACAGTAACGCATTGTTTAGGTAAATTATGCGCCAAGTTAATTGTTTTATGTACGTATGGTGTTAACCCAATAAAAAAAAATAATTTCATGCTAATATTGATAGAGTACGTGTAAAACCGTAAATGCATTCGGCGTGAGGCGAGAGAGATGGACGTTGTGATACAGCCTAGAAGGAGCATATGCGCATGCGCTGGAACTTTGCGGCTATAGTACGACTTCAATATAGATCCTATGTCGTAGTTGATGGAAACAGGCCGGCCGGCTTGGCACAGGTGCCGACGCAGCAGCGCGGTTTTCAAACTGTCACTGCCTCATTTTTTAACAGTTTTTCACTACTTTTCTTTTTTTTTTTATGAGTTACCAAGTAATAACTTTAACTGTACAATTCATATTTTAATGCCGTGAATTAGGTAATATATGTTTTATTTATTATCGATGTAATTCCTTAAAATTATTTTTTGTCATAGAATTTTGTTATTTTTTGAGGGTTCCTGAAATTGTGTTCGTAGAATCGCTACCTTTGTTAAATCCAGGGTTCGTAAAATCGGGGTCTAGTGTATCTGCGATGTATCAAGAACAATACCGCCTACACATGTGAATAGTTATTTATCACCCCTGATTTCATTGTATGTCGCCAATCAGCATTCCTGAGCCTGTGTGTGCGTGCGTACCTAGTCACCCGCGCTGTTGTCAAGTCTTTGCACATGCCAGCTACCTGCACTGTTGTTAAGGTTCTCTGTACACCATCTACCTACCCACGTAGTGCACGGACATCAAATACAAATTATTCATGTAATCTGCACACCCCTATTTTTGTGATCCAAATTTTGGAAAGAAGAAAAAGTGTGTGGGGTACATGGGCGAATACAGTACTTTTCTTAATTTCAGTGCAGAAAAGGTGTTTATTGAAAACAATATCATGAAAGGTAGTAGTCTAATTTTATTTAATATGTAAGTGAAGCCCTTTGGCTGAAAATTCAGGTTCAGTAGGTATCTTAGTCTAAGATTACGCTCGCCACAGTCGGCAACATGGTGTCTGCATTTGGTTTGTGCCGTTCATGGCACGCGCCATTGCTAACAAATTAAAATTATGTAGTACCGGTATGCTGTCTTTATATGTGAGCATCAGTAGCAGGTGGCATTGACCATTCGATTCTTGGTTGCACCCATTACAGACTGCGAGAACATTGTAATTAAAACTTCATTACGTTGTTTTATTTCTGTTTGTGGAACCAAAAAATAATAAATTTTCATTTTGTTACAGATAGTTTACTTGTACTACACGTTAACAACATTAGTCATAGGAATGTAAGTTAGAAATTCTTTTTACAATTAAAACAGAAAGAGTTGTGCACAAGTACTCACAGGATGGTACTTGCAGATAGAAACACACACACATAGGACAAACACATTTCTCCGCGGACACGCGGTCACAACGTTTCGCAGACTACATCTGCTTCATCAGGTGAGTGGAGGCCTTCACTCACCTGATGAAGCAGATGTAGTCTGCGAAACGTTGTGACCGCGTGTCCGCGGAGAAATGTGTTTGTCCTATGTGTGTGTGTTTCTATCTGCAAGTACCATCCTGTGAGTACTTGTGCACAACTCTTTCTGTTTTAATTGTAATTAGTAGCCTAGCGGCCTTTCCCGCCATTGCTCTATTAGAAATTCTTTTTTTTTGCTTTTTTCAGGCTGCTTGCGGAATCCCACAGAGTCAAACAACAGATTCTCAACCTAGAAAAGCAGATTAATGATCTCAAGGTAAGTGTCTTGTTATTCTTTCTGACCTGTTTTGCTCCAATCACTGAGTGCTTTTGAGCTCCCAACAGCCCACTAGCTGACAGGTAGAACAGAGACTGATGGGGCCCTGTTGCAAAACTACACCTCCGGGAGAGTGACGCACGGAGTGAGGCAGTGTGCTAATTTCCGCCCTGTGGGGTGATAGCTGGGGTATCAGGTTTATTTTCTTCTAACTTCGGGGTAGGTCATGGTCACTCACCTGTTCTATAAGAGCCGTCACAGAAGCTGCTACATTTTTTCAGAGATTGACCCCTTATGCGTAGGGGTTGCCCAGTCCTGTGAGATTAGCTCTTGGATGCTCCGGTGTAGCAACACATGGTGCGGTTGAATCTTTAGCAGACTTAATAAGAGCAATTGCTGGCGGTATTGTCCCTTGGGATTTGGGAGAACTGTATTTTCACACATGATCAATCGTTAGGTTCTATTGGTAGTGGTGCCTGAAGGGCCTTGTACTGTGCACACAAGTCAGGCAGCGAGGGCTCAGGCCCTGTTAGCTTTTGCAGAGTGGGGATGACCCCCAAGAGATGGCCGGTATTCTACCGGTAACTGTTGTCTGCGAACAATTGCAGACTGTAATTTCCTTCCTTCAGTTATTTCACTTTCCTCTGGTGAAATACAAATCTGCAAGATATTTTGTGACATTTAGTTGAAAGAAACATTTTGATTAACTTTGATATGATTATATTGAAACTTTAACACGGTATATACACACTTTCACTGTACAACTTTAAAATAGTAGAGCACTATAGTTATTAACACACACAACACGTGGTTATGGATATCGGGAGCCTCGTTCTCTAGTTTACTAGCTTCCGCTTCCATCTAGGGTGCCTCATGCTCTCACCTTACGTTAGGCACTAATGCGGGTTGAAGGTAAGAAGGGTTGAGGTGTGCCTGGTCGGCTCATAACCCTGGATTGGAAGGTAGGTGTAAACCTGGTAGTGCAGGTAGGAAGGTTTAGGAGTGCCTGGTTGGTTCTCAACCCTTTAGGAGAGAGGAGAGGAGTGGAGGAGTGCCTAGTTTGCACAGTGGGAACCAAGTCGTAGAGCACTGATCTGCATGGGCTTCTCGCCCTCCTATACCCGTCCGAGTGGATGGAAGTCCCATTAGGCGGGTGGAAAGAAAATCGCTGACAGCCATGCTTGATTTCTGCTACTGTAGGGGTATCACTCTAAAAGAAACATATTTTTCCCTTAAGAACATCTCTGTGACTGCATTTACCACGTGTTGCCGTGAAACAGTAATATTAATAGAAAATACATAAATATTACACATGTTTTTAGAATACTACACATATATACAATAATTATTACTGGCTTATTTTGTCGTATAAACAGTCCTGCGGCCGTGGTTGTAAAGTTCAAGTGTGAAATACACGAGCAAAGCAATTTTAGTATATTACAAATACAGTCAAACCTCTTTAATACAAACCTGAGGGGACCGAAAATTGTGCAGTTTGTAATAATAAGGTTTGTATTAACAGGTGTTTACAAAAATACAAGAAATTCTGTGAAAAATTTTTCAAGCTGTTATACCCAAAATGCAAACATTATTACCACCCCAATGGCTGCCTTTAACAAGTAAACTTGGTATTACATTGTTTTGTGAGTAAAGAAAATTTTTATGGAGCAGCAAAGGTAATATTCAATTTCTCATCTCATTCCAAGGGGAAAGAAAAACACTTTGTATTAATGAGAACTTTGTATTAACAGGGTTTGTACTAACGAGGTTCCACTGCAATATTTAAGTACAAGATATTACGTATATGCACTCATTGGATACCTCAACACGTGAGTACTGGCGAGAATTGAGGTTAACTTTACACATGGTATATAACTGCAACACAGGTCCTACTAACGTATCTTGGTGAGACAAGCATACAAAATACTGTGTACACTTGTGTATAGTGCGCACCACAATTTTTGCGACAAGTTCCAGGGAAAATAATTTAAGTGCCTTGCTAGCATGTAAAGAAATTGTGAGGGTAAGAGAAAGTGTAGCAGTGTGAGAGAGGCTAGGATGGGTGGGCCAGGGGTGAGGAGGGAAGGAAACATGCCTAACAAGAGAGAGGAAAGATGATATTCACATTAACTAGTGTGACACTGGAGGGAATGGCATTGGTGCTGGGAGGGAAGGGTGTTCATGGCTTGCTTCTTCCTTGTCAGCAGCGATCTATAAATAGCCTGTCAAGGTCGCTTGCTGCCTTCCTGTTCTGCTGTGTGTATTATAATGAGCAGCCTGTGGTGCGTCATTTCTATGTTATTACAATTTGGCAACCCTATCTTTTTTTCTGTTCCATCTGACTGTACGAACAAGTTGTCCGTGCGAACCAACCAATTTTGTAAGTTGAAATGCCCTACTCTCCCCTTTTTTTCCCTACGCGTGTAAACAATGACAAGTTATGCAGTAATATTCATACATCTTTGAAGAAACGTAAAACTCAAATCTAAATATTTATTATACTGTATTTTAGATTTCGGGCAAAACTTTACCCAAGCTGCGCATGTGCAACGGTTTACTGAATCAAAAATAAAAGGAAAACATACCGCATTGTTGCGTGTAGGCCTAACATACAGCGCACAATACGTCACAGCCTGTGTTTATATTTCCAGCAGGAATATAGTGTATTTTGTATTAATGAGGTATTCATAATAATATAACACGTAGCCGTCTTCACTTGAAATACTGTAATCATCGCTGTAGATATGTTTGAACGTAAACGTAATGGAAAAAAGTTGATTCACCCCAGCACTATGGTGATTTGTTCACAAATGTTGACATTTTGTAACTGTCTTTTGGTATTAAATATTTCATATATCCCTCATATAGTTGTCGCCTCTGGTCAGGGTTGGCATGATGCCCTGCCGCTAACATAAATTCTTAGACACACGCCCCCCGAGCCAGCCCCTTTGAGATTAGGTCTAAAACATGTGAAATTATGTTTACCTCAGATTCGTCCAACCACTTAGCTAATTTCTTACCTTAACTTGCGATGCCGCTTGTGTGTAAATAAAGGGTTAACTATGTTATATGTCCTAACGTATTATCTCGTGAATATTCCCAAACGGGGTAAATAAATTGTAATAATATTCCAGTGTTTCTCTTTCACGTACATAAACAAAAAAAAAGCATTTTCCAATGAAAAAACATTGTAATGTAAAACTACGAGTGCACACAGCAAGAGTGATTTTTATTGGACACGTTTTTCTTTTATTACGTGCTGTATGTAAATAATCAAGTGAACATTGAAAATATGTAGTTGTGCTTGTGATTTGTACATAGAGTATTTAATTTCATGTTTTTAACGGCATCTTATTTTTAATGTGGACCTGAAGGTATTTTCGCATCTAAATTTCCCATGTACTATGTGTTTTATTTTTTCTTTGGATAAATGCATGGGTGTTGGGTGGCACACCTGCTTGCAGCAGATGGTCGTGCCTCTGCTCCGCCATCTTACCACCCACTTAACGGGACTTCTTCCCACCCAGACCCCTAGCTCCGGGTATAAAAGGGGCACATCTCGCCCAAGTTAGCAGAGTTCGTTGGCAGCTCATCTGAGCTCTCGGCACACCGGCCTAGGCCACTTTCTCTACCCTTCAAAACTCCAACCAAAGTATCGCGTTCTAGCCCATGACGTGTACAACAGCTAAAGGACAAAGCCAGCATGCACCTAAGCTTCTATCCAATCGGAAGCAGAGATTGCTACGGGATTTCTTTTAAAACAGGTGAGTGACCTAGTTACCTGTCCCCAAATTGAGGTACTCCCCCTCCCCTTCCTTCTGTGCGACTTACGTACGGCTCCCCCCGGCTTCACTCACTGGGGCGTACGCCAGTTCGATCAAAGAAACAGTTTCCTCTGGAGCACAGCAGACAGCCTCTCAGGGGCTCGCAAAACACAAGAAAAGGGGTGATGTCGAGTCAAGCAGTTAAGCGGGTGGCTTGTGAGTAGCTGAGGTTTGCACGAACATGAGACTCAAGAGGTGGGAGCTACAACACAGCGTGTAACTAAAGATTCTCCTCTATGTGATGAGTGTTAATCAAAGTGAGTCGAGCGAAATTCTGTTTGTCAAGGGACGAGATTCTCATATATTGTGGTAAAGCCTTGAACTTTCACCTTAGAATAATGTTTTGAGCAGGCTGTGTTTGCGTGCAGAGATATGTTTGGGTGGATGCCACTCATCTAATAGTCGCTGGACGAGTCCGGCCTTAGGTTTGGGCGGCGACTTCAGCAGGCTGATTAAGGGTTTCCGCAGGCGTCAAACTCCTTGAGGATTCTGTCTACACGTGGTGCTTCTGCAGAAATTTCACTACGGCTTTATTACGCTAGGTATTAATTACACAAGTGAGGAAGCGTACGTACTTTGCCTGGGAGAGATATAGCCGGTAGAATTACTCAACTTAAATCAGGTTGCACAGGACTACACTGTTCTTTTCACAGTCTCAAGACATCTTATTTCAATTCCTCTATACCCTTAATAGCTTGACCAGGGTTAGGCATATTTTTGGAGATCCCTGGCATTTAAGGGATATTGATCCCTACCACCTTGGATTTATCTGTTTCTTCTCGATAACTTCTGCTCCAGTCGATGTATCAAAATTTTTGTCACGACAAGGCATAGATACAAACGTAATCGATTTTCTGTAATTGCTGGAACCATAATACATTCATTATTTTGCAACGGGAAACAGCTGAAAAGGAAAAATTGCTTTATTTATGGGAGCGACTACAGAGGCCACAAAATTTACAGAAACAATGCCATATGGATTCCAAAAAGTGAATGAAACAATAAACTATGCCTTGTCGGCGTGATAAAAGTAAAACAATGTGTCTATTCCCTGATTTATAAGAAATACCGTAAAACTGATCCGACAGGGATCAATCCCCCTTAAGTTTCACACTATATATTGAAGAAAAACTGTCACAGTTATTTACAATGCTATTTTCGCTGGTTTTTACATGAATATACTCAGTTTACTCACAGTTTACTTTACACTTTATACAGTACTAAAAATCTGGGCCACACTTCTCATGGCGCGATACGAAAGTTGAAACTACTGATGCAAGATGGCTGGATTTCCGGATATTGAGAGAGTCTATCTCGATAACTTCACTGACTGGTTGCGCAAAATCTTCAGACACACTGATAAGTTCAAAATAGCACATGCGTGTTAAGGTTACAGATGGCGCCACTACACGCCCTTGACACTCGATAGAAGGTTTGGTAAGAAGGTTTGGGTTTGGTAAAGGAATGTCACGGCTCGTGACACAAGGTTAGGGTACTACAAACAAGTGAGGCCTTTGGGACGTCACCCAACAGTGTGTAACGAAGAAACGTAAGGTAAGGTAGGGTAGTCTGAAGGAGCCTTTCGGACGTCACCCACTAAGGAGGAGGGGAGTGTCAAGGTAACCTGGAGGCTAGGCCAGGTCCTTAACGACTGACTTGTCTGAAGCTGAAAGCCCTCCTTATGTACCTGGGCTCTAGGGAGTCTAGCAGAGTGGGTGGCCTCCCGAAGGGAGGAAGAGATAACGGTACCTTGGTGAGGCAGGCTGTAGGAGCAGGCAGGCCAACTACCCTGAGATATATATCACAGCATGGGTCGCAAAGTTAAGAATACAACACTAAATTTTCTCACTAACCTAATGTTTTGGAATTTCACGTGTTACATTAAAAGGAAGTTAAAAGTAATATTAAATATAAAGGTAGTTTACGTAACCTTCCTTTATTATAAATGGTTTACAAAAGTCCGTGGAAACGTATTATTTATTCACCTGGTCGTAAAAGGTACATAACACATTCAAGAATATTAATAAATAGCAAAAAATACAGGCACATATAAAAATAATAGCAGGAGCTCATCATCAAGTAATTTGACAAAGCAAACATCCTACTGTACGTTGAGAAAAGGTTTAGCGAATTGCAGCTGAACATAGTATAGAGAAAAATACAAACGGCGCGAATGCAACGCGTCATAGTTACAAAGTACGTGATAATTTCAGAGAAAAATTTAGTATGCACCGTTATTGATTGCTGCAAGAATACGAGAAAATGGACTACACAATAGCATTTCATGAAGTAACGAGGTTAGTCTGGGTACTATGAAATTTCATCTCGAGTTGTTTCAGAAGTGATCTGGGTGAAATTTGTTTACGTCCAAATTATAAACCAACGGAAACATTGTTGCTTAGATACATTCAAAGGATGAGTGTGATTAATGATGGTGAACATTTACTGAGTCATGTGATCTGAGAACATTATGTATTAAAAACCATTTTTCTTGGAATATTTTTTGCATTTCATATGTAAACGGCACCCGAATTGTGACAGTGACACCATCTCGTTGTCCTTGCAAAACTCCATCTTCTCCAAGAATTACCAGCCAGTCACGGTCATTCTGAACTTTTCCAACGCCTTTTATTGCCGTACTGCGCATGCTGGCAGAAAGCTCACAGAAAAGTGCACCAATGCCTGGAAGTGGAACAGCTGTTGGAGTTCAATGAACTCTGGTTCATATGGCGCGCAATTCACGGTAAATATTGATAAATTTTCGCTGCGTCTGTCATAATTTATGGTGTAACACAATATACTAGGTAGATATTTCCCGTACAGCACCTATATTGTTTTTAGTTTCTGCAGTCTTCCGACTGTGTGTTAGTACATTTTCATACTTTTTTTATTTGTTACTATTATTTTCAAAAAATTTCACCATTTACGTATGTCAGTATGAGTGATGTGCCCGTACGAACAGAGTGCCGTACGAGCGAGGTTTGAGTGTATCAGATAACGGTTATGTTATTTTATTTCAATTTCTACTGTTGTGCAATAACTGAGGCAATCTCTTTAGCGCCCCGTCGGGCAGGCCACCTCAAGTGTGCGGCTCCCTGTTGATTTACTACTTCAACAGTAATCCTAACATTCATAGCTTGCCTGTAATATTACACCATTTCCACGGGGCACTTAATATAATGGCTAGATAGTGTTTTAGGTATCCTGATGCACTACTTGCTGAAGGTCTATGTGAGTAATTTGACAGGTTCTTATATACTGTTTATTTCTTTGACCAATCTCATCCACTTAACTTTTGTCTTACAAAAATTTCTCCAACATAAGAGTACTAACACCTCCGTATCACTTAACAATTATGCAAAACAACCTCTAAAACATTACTTTAATATTCACGAATAGGAAAGCTCAGTCTGTGCCCAAGAAAATTTTATATTTCGTTCATCGATTAAATCTTTGTGCCTGCCTTGTAGCACTCCAATTAATTCACCTCAGTTCATTGGTTGGTGATGCCTGATGACCAATCCCTGTTAAAAATTAAGCCTACAGGTCTCCACTTTCACACACTGACCATCTTTCCAGTTGACCCCATCGTTGCATTCACATCGACCCCGACTCAGTTCTTTCTACATCTATTTCTCGCCCCACCGCGCTCGAAGCTCAGGCGGAGACTCAGCGTCCCCTCAGCTGCGATCTAGACAACTGATCTACAAAGAACATCAGCAATCAATGTGACCTACAATTGACACTAAATAAATAAAATTATTAATACAACACAGTATCGTTCTTGCCACTGTTAATATTAGGGATGGGTCGAGTCCAGATTTTTTCGATTCCGATTTCGGTTCTTGGTCGATGCTCGATTTTCGATTCCCGATTCCAAATTTTGGTTGTCTTGTTCAGAATAGTCATAAATGCTCAATTCCTATTACATATTTTCAAAATGAATACAACTATAGTTGGATGAAACATAAACATAACATACAAATATCTTATACAATATTAAATAATTGTTCAATATTCAATTGATATAAACCACTTATGAATATGATACAGCTGTCTCATTATTAAATGTTGTATATAGGTAGTAAAGTAATAGTGAATGATTACTTACCTTACCTACTGAACTTAAAGTAATTCCATAACAATGGTTAAGTTCAATTATAAATTCTAAATTTTAACCTAGTACGGTACATAATAAAAAATAAAAATTCATTCAGGACAAAATTTCTTTGGTGAGACTGGCAGATGCTAAACTTGAATATTTTTATTCAAGAAGACCAGCATCTTAACTCGTTCAGGGTCCATCCTATTTCATTTTTGATCGCAAATTAGGCCACTGGTACTAAATAGCCTCTCACTTTCGACAGTTGACGGTGGCACTGACAAATATTTTTTAGTCAAACGTCTTAAATTTGGATAGTGATCTGACGATTTCCAGTAGGCTGGCACAGAGTGGTTTGATGGCAAAATTGGATGCTGTAAATATTTTTCCAATTCCTGCTCAGCTCGATCTGACTGCTCCTCATTTTTACGTTTTTCACCAAACATAGTCTGATACTTGGACCAAATATCACCCTCCGGTAACTGAGATTGTGTGATCTCGTTTCCTGGTGAACTCATACTAGTGTCATCATTCTGTAACAAATGTTTACCATTACCAATGATATGAAATATTTAGACTATTTTTTATAGTAAAACTAGCAAGTTTAAGGCTATAAGCACTATATTTTGCATGTTTCCGTTTTAACGACCACGCGAAAACCGACTGATATACCAAACTCAAAAAAATCACAGTAAATGAAGACATTACTAGCTACAATGTCATGCTCTTAGAAATAAAGAATAAAAATCATTTTTATTTTTAAAAAAAATTATTGAATTTTTTTAAATTTTTATTTTCAATTTCGGCATTTTTTTGAAATGCAAATAATTTTTGTTATTTATTTTTAAGAGCATGACATTGTAGCCTGCAATGTCTTTATCCACTGTGATTTTTTTCAGTTTGATATATCTATTTGTTTTCGTGTGGTCGTTAAAACAGAAACGTGCAAAATATGACTTTTATAAGCCATTACGCAAAAACTATGAGTGATAAAAAAATTTCATAAGAGCCAAATTTAGTCACATTTTGTGTCTAAAATAAGGAAAAAATATCTGGTACTAATAAAAAATAAAAAAAATGTTGATGAAAATTGTGGTAGACCGCGCCCTTAATAAACGCGTCAGCTTTTTCCTTCTTCCTGTGGCAAATTTAGTAATGCATGGCTATTAGATGTGCACCAATGTGTTAAGTTATTTTGGTGACAACGTTACATGTAGCTACCGATTTCACAATTTATTTTTCTGAAGTCTTCAGTCTACCGATGTAAATAATTATTCTGTTAGTTTATCGTCTGCTTTTCTCCAAAAAAAAATAAAAAAGTGAAACATACTTTGTACTCGGGAACTAGTTTTCTCAATTTTTGGGTCGAGGGTTAGTTATATCTGCCATTTGGAGATGTGCTTTGTAAAACATCTTTATATAAATTTATATTTCGGTTATTACATTTCTTGCATTCCCATAAAACGTTTTGAAAATCAGGACCCAACTAGAGGCATTTTGCAGAAAAAATGCACTTTTAAACTTTGATGATGGGGTAGGGGAACAAATAGGCGCCTGTTGATTTTACAAAGGTAGTGATTTTACGAGTGTGTGAATGGAACCCTTGAATATTCGTAAAGTTGGGAGTTTAGTGTACTTGTATCACTTATGCTTGTGTTCAAAACAGAAAATAGGAAGGATTGAGCTTATTTAAGACTGTTAAAATTTGGGCACTAGACTAAATCAGTTACCAGCCTTATCTCAAGAAAAATTCTTGTCTGGCAGTCACCTTCTTTCTGTTTGGAAAAATGTAAGAAAGGGGTTGTCATCTGAAGACAGTGACTGAGTGAGCAAGCCGCATGTTCGTTTATATGATACGTTGCTTGTATGTAAATTTGTTTTTTTATACACATGTTGAGTTATTTATTTGTGTTTATTTTAATGTTATTATTATTTATTATATACATAGAAAATGTTGATCAAAACTTGTTTATAATAGCAATACCCTTATGTTCGTACTAGGGTTTAAATATTGATTCCATTTTAGTTGCCTCTGGCATCATGCGAAGACTTCTCTTCTGTCTATTCAGCTGTCAAAATTCATTATTTCACATGCACTGTGTTTGTACGAAGTGCTGTCCAACTTAAGAATTCTCTTACGATGAAATTTTTTTGCAGTGAAATCTAGTTCTTATAATCCATCCATAGTTGAAACTTACCTGCAAACAGATGTAAGGTAATTTACATTGTAACTAATTTCAGCCACTTGATTGAACTAAAACAATTTCTGGCACTTTTTAAACCAGAGTGAATGTAATTTTGATGATAATTGACTCTACAAATCATGTCAGTCTCAGTGGCATATGTCTACAACTTTTGGCATCATTAAATTTGGGTTGACATCATACTACGTAAATGTATAAAACACTAAAACAGTATAATCATATTTAGACGTTTGTGGTGGAACAGAAAAAAATAGGTAATGCTTATTAACCTTGAAAACTTGTTATAAGGGGTTAAATTACACATGTGCTTATAGACAAAAGTGCAGCATTATTTAACTTACTAAGCAGAAAATTTCTTAAGTGGAAAACTGTAGAGGGTTTCAGATACCATCATTCCAAGGAAACATTTTGGTAATACCTATTACTGAAAATCTGGAAGAGAGAGTGCATTTTATATTCTGTAGTGTGTGCCCGCTGTGAACTGTTTGTAGGTGTATTGATTTTTTTTCCAGAGATGTTTAGGTTTGTGTTTTATTTGTGTTTCAGCTGGCAACACAAGGGCCTACAATGTCGGAAGGGGAAAAGCTCACACAAGAACTACAGCTTGTTGAGCAAGGCATCAGGGAAAAAGAGAAAGAATTGAGATTGGTGAGTGTTAAAGTATAGTAGGGCCTCATTTCTACGTCACCATTTTTACATTTTCCCACTAATTACACCAGTTAGTGTTGTTCCCATTTTATCTTCATTTGTTTTTGTGTACAACATTCCCATTGCTTAAAACACTCGGTAACGTTTTCCTGCTATTTACACTTTTTCTTTATAGTAGTTAACTTTCTGAACTCAAGCGATAAGCACGGATAAATGTATAAAATTATGGCAAACTTTAACATCAGTTGCAAGTTGTTCAGCTGTTCAACTCAGTGGGCATGTGCGAAGGTCTGTTTTTAAATGCGAAGCGAAGTTGAATCGAATCTTGAATTGTGCGCAGGAATGTCGAAGGAAAGTCGAAGTCGAAGAATTCAATTTTTTTCACATCAGACAGCAAAGAAAAAAAATTTATCACAAACAATTGGTAATGAAAAAAATATTTAAATATACCGTATTTACTCATGTAGCCTAACAAATTTTTTTCTAATGATATTTTGGGTTCAAAACAGGGGGTGCATAAGATAAACTAGGATTATTTTTTGTGAGATTATAACCTCCATAACTCGAAATTATATTACCGAATACTTAAATGTCAACGTATCTGAACAAAACCAACTTTAATTTAATGTAACATGAACACCTGCCTATGAGACGTAACATTTTAGGCCTACTGCCTTCCAACCGCTAGAAGAAGCCATATTTACAACCACAAATTTCCACTTTGTAGAAGAGGTTAATTTTTTTGTTCATTATCGCCGATGACAAAACAAAAAATTACCGAAAATGCCAATTCTGATTTAAATGAATCTGCAGTCTTTACGGTTTAAGATTAAAGTCATAATAAACCGCTGCCCGTAATATAGAACGGGAAATGTAAACAATAACATCGTTGGCAACACCATAGATGAATGAGCAACATGGAGGCACCACACTCCGTTAAGACTGTCTCATTTGTGATCGGAGTTCTGTGTTGTTTACGTAATATATATTCGCGGGAAAGCAGAAATTACAGTGGTATTGAGCTAAAAAAATGTTTGATGCATAAGGTGTGTACGGAAATATTTTTAATACATCCGTTATTTAGAATATTTCGATGTTTGAAAGTCTGGATAAATGGTACTTTACTGTACTTACTGATTTACTGGCTACAGATATTGTTTTCGTTGCGCCGGCGTAGTTTTGTTGGATTATTGTGACTCCGGCTTAAGTGAAATTGTGCCGCCGAATGTAGCCTAAACAAAATAAATAGTTCACCACTGTGCCATGAATTTGAGTTTTTAAGTGAAAGTCGTACAGAATAATACAATTACAAATACACGGATAATGACCTGCTCCACATAAATAATTTTGTCTGTTGTGATGCGAATTGTGGTTATCTTCGACCGACTTTCAACTCGAAGATTTTTATTGGTCGAAGACGAAGTCGAAGGAACAAAAATCTTTGATTCGACTTCGACAATGCGAAGCTTCGCACACCCCTACAACTCAGTCAACACATCATAGCGCCACGGGCGGTCAGGCTCTTGCACTATCTGCTCTCGATCACATGATAGCGCCACTGGCTTTGCGAAACTTTTACGGAGTTACTATAGTTCACTCAGCATTGCCACCAGCACACCAGCGCTAGCAATTGCATTTATCAGTATACCTTCTTGTATGGTTGCTCCGTTGAATAATTGAGGTAATGTGAAGAATGGCGGGAAATAGGCAGCTAGGCTAACAAAGTAATATAACAGACAGAGGTACAAGTACTTACAGTTAATACTTGTTAACAGGTACATACTCACGGACGACACACATTTTTCTGCGGTTGCGACGTTTCGCCAGTATTAAACCTGGCTTCCTCGGGCGGCAAGACATGACGTTTTGGTGGTAATTTTGTTGTGTTAGAGTATTATTAACACAAAGTGGCAAATTAATTTCTAATTTATTCTGAGCAAAATTATTATGACATGTACAAAAATGTACAGCAGTGTTAAGACTAGTGTTTAAAATTGATGAATAACTTGGCATTTTAAAATGTGTTGATGAATATCATTCTGTGACACATGTAACTTTTGGTTGATGAAATTTCAACAATAAATATGATTGTAAAAATTGTTCAGTTATTGAAAATAATACTGTGAAGTACAGGCCGTTTGCGAGAAAAATGAAATTACGTAGGAGTTTTAAGTTACTATCAACTGGGGAAATAATTAAAGGCCTGTTTTGTAGGTGCAAGTGCATAAAAGTATCAATTAACATTTTTTTGCTGTATGAAACAGCACAAATCTTAGTCAGCAAACGGTGAATTGACAATTTTTGTGCATCAATTTGTTTGATCGACTATTTTAAACAAAAACATAACATTGTTTATTTATCAATGCAGTTCTTATATACAGCAGAATCCCGTAACAGCAGGCACTGTAATAGCAAGATCTCGGTTATTATGAGTTCTTTTCAAGGAACCAAGGAAAAATAGAGCAAAAATTTTTGATGAAAAATTACCATTTTATGAGAAGAAACATGTATGGCGACATCGTGTGAAGTGGGCTTGCAGCCAGTTTCGTGGCCGTGTTAAGCGCGTTTTCTTTATCTGTCTGATTTTGCTACACAACCCCCAGCCACTCTTTCCTACACCCTTTAATCCTTCAAATGCTGTGATGCCACTGACACATTCTTATCTCTCACCGTAAAATACCACCGCTGTACATACAACAAAAAGGCTTCAGTATTTCTGTAGTAATTTGGGGTCATTCATGCATTCACCTTCAATTTGTATTTTCTGTTTTGGTCTATTGTCAACAATTTTTAGATTACGAGTTTGGACTATGCAACGGAGAACGGAGGTTGGAACGCAAAATTAAATAAATTGCAAAGGGCAGATCGATCACGAAGACATAGAGAAACATTCACCTATCGAATGGCACTAGGGACAGACAGCTGAATTACATAGTCTGTTTGTACCCAATCTGTGTACTTGTACTGTTGTTACATTGACTGTGATTTGAACTTGGCGCCTGTCCGCCATATTGAAAACAAGAGAAGTTAGTTCGATCATCATGGCGTCGGGAAGCAAGTAGTTGTGTTTCGATTGCGAACAATTTTTGATCCTACGGCCCGGTTGAATACCAGTTTCGTGATATTATGTACGGCAGATGACGCCACAGTTCGTGAACAATTGTTTTTGGTGATGAACGGCCATCGGTGAAAAATAAAACTATTAAAATAAAAGGTTTTTAGGAACAGCACGTCGCCTGGCCTACTTCTGTCGGTTGAACTCCAAGTCGGTAAAACGTGTGCGATGTGCAATTTATTACAGTCCACTGAATCTTGAAGCCAGGTTAAAGTATTAACGTAACGGTAAGTTTAGTGAAGTGAACTTTCGCAACATGGCAGCAGCGACGCCAGAAATGCAGTATATTGTTTTCAACTTTATCTTGTCTCAAACTGAAGAGGCCAGAGAATTGTTTTAGGCGTCACAGCACGACAGCGCAAAGTTAGAAGATTTTGAGATCGTGTTTGAGGAGGTGATAGCTAAGAGAAGCGAAGTACAAGCAAATTTCGTTGCGCTTTGCGCCAAGCCGCCGGACGAAACCACTGCAAGTTTGGACGAAATTAAGGCACAATACTCGTCGTACGAGGCCGTCTTCAGAGAACTGCGTAAAGCTTATAACAGGATTAAATCTACCGCTGCTTCAACCGAAGCCACGGCTTTTGATAGCTAAATTTCCTGTGGCAGAGTGGGATTTTTTGTTGTTTAACATATTGTTGGAAAAGTTGGATTCCCACTTGAGGCAAAGTTTTGAGATGTCACAGGAAGAAGACATACCAACTTACTCACAGTTAATCAAGTTCTTGGAGAGGAAAGCAAAAGCAGCAGAACATGTTGAGTTAATTGCTGAAAAGGGCCATCCTGGGAGTCAAGCCTATAAGACAAACATTAAAACACCAATCAGTGCTTATAAGCTTAGACCAACAAATGCAACAGCCAGTTCCTACCCTGCTAAATTCACCCAAGCATCCCTAGTATCCATTCAGGACAGATAAAATGACAAACAAAAGTGTTGCATGTGTAGTGGTATGCATGCTCTACAAAAGTGCCAGATGTTTTTGTCAAGCTCTCCAGAGGAACGAAGAAGGTATGTCAGAGAGAACAGCTTGTGCTTCAACTGTCTAAGGGCATATCACGTAGCAGCAAGGTGTTGGCATAAATACCGTTGCCATCATTGTAAAGCACTACATCACACATTGCTACATGTTGCAGAGATAAGTGATTGTGACGATAAAATCCCAAGTTTAGAGAGTGAGTTAAGTACTGGTGAAAAGGCAAGTGAAACAGTAGTCATGTGCTCAGCTCAAGGAGGAAGGCCCTGTAATACCACAGTGTTGTTAAAGACTGCACTTATTTGTGTCAAAGATGCTGTAGGCCAGTATCAGGTGGTACGTGCGCTGCTAGATGGAGCCTCACAGACTTCATTTATTACTGAAGCATGTGTTCAGCGTCTTGGACTTAAACGAGTTCGGACTGATGTAAACATGTCTGGCATAGGCTGCATGGAGGTATGTGATGCGAGAGGGACGGTGACTTGTGAAATTGGTTCCAATCTTTCACAGGAATTTCATCTTATTAGCAATGCTGTGGTGCTGAACAAGATAACACAAGACTTACCATCGGTACAATTGGCTGCAAATCGTCTTGAACATCTGCAGGGACTTCAGTTAGCTGATCCTGAGTTTGCTACACCAAGAGTCATTGATATGTTATTGTCTGCTGAAATAGTAGCTGAGGTTATGTCTGGATCAAAGATTGTTGGTCAGCCTCACGCCTTTCATACCTCCTTTGGATGGGTGCTTACAGAGACAGTCCCATGTGAGACTGTGACACAAACTAGCATGTCAACCTTGCTGGTCAGGACAACCACCTCCTTAGACATGGCATTGCAGAAATTTTGGGAGATAGAAGAAGTTCCAGGAAAACTGTTCACTTCCCGCGAAGATGAGCAATGCGAACAGTGTTTCCTGGACACTTATTCTCGTGATAAGGATGGCAGGTATGTTCTTAAACTCCCATTTAGAACTTTTGAACCGCCAGTTGAACAGATGTGCAGTCCAGCCTTGAGCAGGCTTCATAGACTTGAACGGTAAGTTGCAACGCTCACCCGAATTTAAACTCCAGTATTCTCAGTTCATGAACGAATATTCTGAATTAGGTCATATGACTTGTGTTGGCACACTGACCTCTTCAGATAACACCAACAATGTTGTGACGTTGAATTCAAATTCTTGCAGCCTGCCAGCATATCTGATTCCACATCATGCAGTGATAAAGGAGGAGAGCACGTCAACAAATTTAAGAGTTGTGTTCGATGCTTCTGCAAGTACTGTTGGTGGATCCTCATTGAGCAGCCTTTTATTGCCTGGTCCAAAACTGCAGAAGGACATTGTGGATATTGTGCTGAACTTTCGAACATCACCAATTGCCTTTACTGCAGATGTATGCAAGATGTTTCGTAAGATAAAGATAGATCCATCAGATAGGAAATATCAGTGTATTTTGTGGCGAGACAATGTTAGTGATCCGGTGAGAGTGTATGAGCTGAACACCATAACATACGGACTCACTTCGTCACCTTACCAAGCCCTAAGAACTCTTCAGCAGTTGGCCTTTGATCATGGAACAGAATACCCACTTGCTGCGCGCACATTACTTCAGGATGTATTCGTTGACGACATAGTTACTGGAGCAGCAACCATACGTGATGCTCAAGAGCTGAAAAGGCAATTGGTCTCATTATTGAAATAAGTGGCTTCCAATTACATAAACGGTGCTCGAGTCATCAAGCTGTCCTGGATGATGTGAGTGACAACCCTTCCTGGCCTTTTGATGAAGCAGAGCCTGTAAAAGTGTTGGGTTTACGTTGGGACCCATCACATGATGAGTTTTTTTATAAAGTGAACATTCCAGATTTTCCATCCACAAAGAGGGGTATTCTGTCAACAATAGCTCGGCTGTATGATCCGTGCAGGTGGTTGACTCCGGTGATTGTGGCTTCCAAAATGTTGTTGCAGTTACTGTGGGCTCAAGGTCTGGGATGGGATGAGCCAGTAGGGAAAGATGTACTGGACCAGTGGAATAATTTCAAGGCGGCTTTGCTCCGGGTGTCAGAAGTTAAGATTGCCAGGTTTGTCCCACTCCTTGATTCTGAAATTGAGTTTCATGGGTTTTGTGATGCCAGCGAAAAGGCATGTGCGGCAGTTATTTACGCCCGTTGTGTGTTGCATGGTGGTAGAACACAGGTTCACCTTCTTATGGCTAAGTCTAGGGTGGCACCCTTGATGACACTGACAATTCCGAAACTCGAACTCTGTGCTGCAGTTTTGTTGAGCAGGCTTTGGCAGCATGTGAAGAAGCTGTATGAATCAAAGGTTAGCAGCTTAGTACTTACCGGGTGGACAGACTCGATGGTGGTACTGGCTTGGTTGAGACTATCACCTGACACATTGAAAACCTTTGTAGCAAACAGGGTAGCAGAAGTCCAGTCAGCCTTGCCCCCGAGTGTATGGAATCATGTTCCATCGGAACACAATCCCGCAGATGCTGCTTCTAGAGGTGCTAATCCTGAGCAGCTGCT
>PNEQ01046658.1:0-25939 GCA_003012365.1 Medauroidea extradentata | reverse complement strand
CCATGGAATGACAGAGTAGAAAATTCTAGAAAAAGTGATGCAATCCAACCGGAAGTGATGCAATCCAAGATGGCGACTACAAAGGTCAAGGTCATCCAAGATGGTGGTCGGGTGACGTCATCCAAGATGGCCGCCGTAAAAGTCCCCCAGTCCCCCTCCCCCCTCCCCTGTCCCAGGAGGAACATTTTACATCTACTACGAGGCATCCAAATTACTGTATGGTTTCGTTCGTCAACCCAAAGAATTTACTGCTCGTACATTAGCTAGCTATTAACAGCAAAACAAAGCTACTCACGCGTTTATACTACGCTATGAAATATAATTTCAAGCGTCCCATAAGTTTCAGCAATATTCAATTGTGAGGAATGTCCTCGGTTTACGATAAATCACTCACTACAAGCACAATACGTCTCTCATAACAAGGGTAGTCACGTTTTCATGAAGGCGGATAAACAGCAATGAGAATGTTAAATGCGTTCACACGTGGCAAAAAAAATACGTTATTTTATATTTGTACATCATTGTGTTCGTTTTATAAACTTTACCTGCGACTACTATTATTTTTCACTTTTAAAATTTTTTTAGCTTTCATAGTCTCCCCAAAGCAAGGCAAAATTTGCAAGTCACGGGAACATAGGAATTTAAAAAAACCAAGTGACTTACTAGAATGAAATAATTTACACTGACAATACAAATTATTAGTAATATACTAAAAGATTAAAAAAACACACTATGGAATTCCTTTGTATTTAAATATGAGAATGACTGATTTAATAAACTTATAGACATTTTCAAAAAAGCTAAAAGGAATTTGTTGTGTTTTTTTAAATATATTTTAGCATATGGTCCACAATATCAAAATTCAGTGAAAATTATTTCATTCGAGTTAAGTTACTTAGTTTTTATTATATTCATATGTTCCCGTAGCTTGCAAATTCTGGCTGACCCGTCACTATGGGAAAACTACGAGAGAAACATTTTTTCCAAGTGGAAAATGTCACAAGTAACGTAAATAAAACGAATACTATGTCGTGCAAATACAAAATTAAGAAATTTGCTTGATGGTCATGTCGCCTAGATACAAATGCAGTACAGTATCATAAAACCAGTTTATTAACGCATACATAGTGTGTGAAATTCTTCGCAAGATAATACAAGTTGTCTGAACTACTACGCCTAACCTTTATAATTAGGTTACCGCGAAAATAACGTAAAAAAATCCATAAAATACAGTCAAAGATAACATAACAGAAGACATTAACTCCTCCGAAATGTGATTGGACCAGGTGATCACGTGGTATAACGTCACGTTATCATTAACTTAAAAAGCTTGACATCAACAAGCTTTCGACTATGTGAAAGTGAACTTAAGTATAAAGTGGCCCTATCGTGATAGGTCCCGTTCAAGTACGTTTGTCAATGTGTTTCCTGCGTACGTGAAAGTTAAAGTAAAGCGAACGTGAAATCATCTAAATCCCGGCCTAACGGGGAGCGCGACTCCAACACTTTGACACCACTACAAAGTGTTTATATCCGTCGAGCAGAGTCTCAAGATAGCTCGCCGGGCCGCCAGCCTCACACCTCGGGGCTCACGTTGATTCCATTCTCACAGGCTTGTTTGTACAGCAGCGTGATGTCAGGGGCGACCAACAACGGGGCGTCGCAGCCGTGCGTGAGGAGGCATCATGGCCTCCGTGCTGCGCCGCTGCTACCGTCACGCGACACGCTCCCTAAGACGATATTACACGGTATTCCGCACTAGCATGTCAAACATCCACCATACCAAGTGCTATAACGCCCCGTGCGCAACCATCACGCCAATATTTCGCCTGGATTGGCCATTTTCATCTGACCCAAAATCTCGCCCAAAGCTATTATTGAAACAACATTTCTATTTTACTTATGTATGCTCATTAAATAACAGGTTATACTACTAATTTGTTTTATGAGTCTTTTTGTGAAACAATACACATAAGTGAGTCTGCTAGATTTTATGAAACAGAACATTTAGAGTTCTTTACGAAATACAAATTTTACAGCTACTTTCATTCCCAGGAGTCTTATTTCATAAACTTATAATACCAGCCTTTTTTTTTTTTTTTTTAATGGGCCACATAAGCTCTTCCCGCGACAACTACATGAAACAAAGACGAAAGTGTTTCACCATCTGCGTTTTCGGAAATCCACCTGTTAATGCACCAGTGGCTGAAGCACCGATGTACACTGGTTGAGACTAATGCCGAGCATCAGGTTGACGTTTTTTTTTTTTTAATTTTCCGTTACTAATGAAATGGGATGAATCTACTAATGTTATGCGATAGAAATCCAAACTGAAAACATTAGTATCACATGTAATAGTAGCTATAATTTATAATTGAAACGTACAACCTAAATAACTTATTTTCTGAAGAAGTTAGGCTACATATTAAAAAATACAAGAATTTTCCATGTGAAAAAAATATGGAAAGTTTGCTTTTTTTGACCTCACATTCCACAATTACGTAAGTTATTTCAAACGTTTTTTGCGAGCTTTTGTTCGAAAATTCACCGATGGAAATTAATGTGCACATTCACCAGACTTACCGTAAACCGGGGTTACTTTGACCAGTCTTAAATTTTGGATTTTATGCCGTTTAGTGACGAAAGTTTCAAACAGTTACTATAAGGATAAAAGGCAGTTATTAAAATTATCTGCTCAGACTATCTATTTATCTACCAGAAAACCCATAAACTAATAATTTGAGTGGTCAAAGTAACCCCGGTTTACGGCACCGGATTTTCAGGTCGGTCAAGAGCAAAATAGTTATTTCAGTGTACACCGGTGGATGTAACAGTGTGTATATACACACCTCGCCGAAATGTGAATCTACCTTTAAGACCTTTCTAACGATTTTACACCACAAATACGCAATGCTACGTAATGATGGTAACACTTAATGCTTCATTAAGTTTCAGGCAGTTGTCACAAGGAGCGGTCCATGATCTGACACTGCAATATGATTATCCGGCTAAGAAAACCGGTACGAGACCTGGGATAGAATACAGGACGGGTACAATCATCTGTCTACGCGACGAAGACTACTGAAGGCTGACGTACCGGCTGGTATTTACAGTAACACCACTCACTTGGCATGACGAACCTTGATAGTGCTATATCTGGCACCGTATAATATCGCTCTTACAGTAGCCTAGTACGTTATAACAATGGTCCATTCTGTAGCGCGCTTCATCGGCACCTCTACGACGTGACCTCCCGGCTGCAATACCTTAGACATATTCACACTAGCTCGAGGGACAGTACTACTTGACCACCCCTGTTTTACTCCGGATGACGCAAATCACCACGCGGCCTTGACTCGTCGCGGGAATGTCGGCTTACGTTCCCGCATTACAGAAGCTAAAGTGGTTGTAGTCAGTGTTATGACGACGTGCTAGTGAAGGCTAAGGCACTAAGAAGACTGGGTATGCTCGTCCGCCATTTTTGGTCGGTCCGCAGCCAGCCCGGCGAATATTATACTTCGAGAGCGCAGGAAACATTAAAACTAAACTCGTCATTAAACGAAAACCACTGAGCCAAATGACGGTCAAAATATTTATAATAAACGTATAGACTGTCCTGCCAATGATAGTACCCATTAAGTTTCCTTAGGTAAATAATTTAATTGTTTAAAAAATACTGAAGTAATGTCCTGTGCACTATCTGTAGGGAAATGCAGAACAACTGTATATAAGCGGCAAACATTTTTGTTGTTGGAGATAGATGGGGGGTACCAGCTGACAAAAGAAAAACTCTAAATTTAATTCATATGCCCCACTCGAAGAGTTCCGCGACACCCAGTCATTTTGGCGACAGGTAGAAGACAAAAAATATTTCAAACGCACGCGGTCTATATCAGTGACCCAACTATATAGGTTCACCATTGCTTCAGCCATACAACATTGATAATGGTAATATTAAAGCTACATTTGTTACAAGTATTTTTAATTTTTGTGTAACCATGAATTTGTAAATTAACAACAAATATTTACAGCTTGAGTTTTTGCTGGCAGAATGGTTACTCAAAGCATGTTACAGGCTGATGAACTGAACTGCATGTTTTATTAGACTTGCTCTGCCAAGCATACAATAAAAGTAATTAAAATTAACAACAAAATAGTTTTTATTTTCACATCGATTTCACTGTATAAATTCACCACAGAAATAAAATGCATGACATGGTTCGAAAATATGTTAACTCAAAATGCCAACATATTAAAATTTCTAACGGACAAGCAGTCGTGTGTTCAGTTACGAACGTAAATTAAGACAATGGTTGGACGTAACATGGTAAAATGCCACTTACAACATTACAACAAATCACGATGTTTAAAAATGTAAAACAGGGCTAGGACACTTCTTATGTTACTTAAAAAATATTTTTTTCTGTGATTTTGTGTTTAATACATGCAATACTAATGATAATACACTTGCTGGACTGTATGAAATTAAATGAGCTACATATTCTCAATTCACGTTAAGTTTATTTACACATTATAGGTCAATTACACGTACAAAATGTATTTATAATAATTTCTTGAGGCCTATAAAAGGTCAAACACAGTAGTTGAAAACTGTTCTTTGCATGCTTACTTTTATCTACAATAGTTTTATGCTGCAAACCCTATGTTTTTCTTTTAACCCAGAAAAAAACATCTGTAAATGTAAGAATTGTTTTACCAAAACAAAGAGTATCAAAAACGGCTAATAATCAACATATGAAAATGTTCTTTTTATTTTTTTTAAATTAGGACATACTGAATGTTTCCCATAAACTTCTTATACCGTACATAATAGGTAGAGCTAGATTAACGATTAACTTTTCCCCCCCTTTAGAATGCCTTTTTATGGTTTATGTATTTCATATTAGATTAAATTCGTAGTTCACAGGCTATAATTCACGATTTTTTACATCATACTAAGAACTAGTGACAATTTACACCAACCTTTACGTAATATCCATTTTCATATGCACTCGAGCGAGTTAAATAATTAAATCGTGCAGTGTCAAACGTAACGGTGTCCAAAATACTACGTTTCAAAACGCTACATATATTGAAAAACACAAGCTTATAATAATTTTTCTTCTGAATGGTTTTCGAGTGAAGAAATTGAACGTGTCTAGGGCGCTCGGAGAGTGTAGTCTGTGGCCTGGGCTGGCTGCGACAGACCAAAAATGGTTGACGAGTATACCTAGTGTTTATAGGGCCCTAGTGAAGGCAATGAGAGCGACGAAGCGATACCGGTAGTGCTTAAAATAAAATATCAATAAAAACGAATTTTAACATCGCCTTCCGTCTGCATTACGTGCAAAAAAACAGCACGTTTCTCCCGTGTAAGATCAGGACCATGAATGTAGAAGACTGGCGCGTACCTGACCTGGTTTATCTAAGCTACGTATCATTCCTGCCGGTATGGAAAATGGACAATGTGAAATCACACGGAGGTGGTAGGTAGTGTTAGGATAGATCAGGGGCGAGAGTTACCAGACACTGATAAAAAAAAGACCGACATTCCCTTCTCAAAAGGAAATTTCAATAAAATAAAGGGCACTTAATATTTTTTCACATACAAATGGAGTTAGCTGGAAGACAATGTTATTCAAAATACGATAATGTCGAAAACAGCATAAGACGGCAAGTATTTCGCGCGATAGACATTCAGATGTTCAACAAACGGAACACAAAAACCTTTATACTGACAGTTCGAACAAAATATGAAAATTAAATGCTAGTAAACTACATGTAACCGAATGCTTCAATCTACTGCACGATCCAAAAATATAACACATAATAGGAATTAAATATTTCACGGAATAACTTATGTTAAAATGTTGGGTCTTTTTGGCATCACGAGAAATTCTACCGGATGTTGAAAAATTCTTAACAATGAGGATTTGTTTTTGTGCTGGACGTCTAATAACCCTACCAGAGATATAAAATTGGGTAAAGCAACGATCTAATCAGACACCTGTAGTTCCAGCATAAGTTATACCAAGATGACATTTGTGTGTCCGCTGTAAACACCTCGCCTTCAAGTATCTGCATACTCCGACTAGTACAAAGCACGGAAACATGACCGCACACAGCGGTGGTAAGACTACGTAGTATGGCTCAGTGGACCGCACTTCCTGAGTTACCCACGTTGAACACTAGCAACCCAAAACCGGAGAGAGCGCAGAAAACAGATTACACTACACTGTACTAATTTTATTGTTACTCTCAGTACAGTACTGAAGGGGAGAAACAGCTGTCAAATATTAGTTTTGAGGAATACAGTGCATTTGAGTTTCATTATAAAATTATGGCCACATTAAGGAACTGAATGAGACACCGGCATATTTTAAGTTAGTATTGACGGAATGCCAAACGGCCGTAACAGAACATTACTTACTTGGGGGCAGTTTCAGATGCCGTAACAGCAAAAGCATGCATGACTCTGTACCTCTGTTCACACACGACGTATACAGTCGTCTTAACGAGGTCTTGTACGGCAGCGCAGCGGTGGAATAAATTTGCAAGGAATGCTTCGCAGAAACCCGCCAGCCAATTATAACGTGTGCAACATTCCGAAATGTCAAAATCAGGAGTGACCCTACAGGAAACCGAAACCGGATTCCCAACGTGGCAAGCGAATGGTCTGGTCACTATACCACTTCTAACCTTAGTTGAACTAAAGAACGCGTACGATGCTATGAGACAGGAACAACTTTTGGAGGAAATTTACAAGAATAGATAACGAAGATTTAAGAATATGGTAAATCAGACCATATACTTCACATTTCTGTTTTCTTATATTCTTGGCTGTAAAACTTGCTGTATCATATGTATAATTCGCATTCATTAACTTTTTAGTCAATTTTTGAATGCACCGAAGACACACGCTCAATAATACATGCCGATTATATACTGACCATTATTTAATAGGCATCACACACTCTCGATGTTTTTGAAATACGTCAAATGTAGACCATGTTTTTGTCATGTTATTATTTCAGCCACAATGACAATCCTCAAAATCTGATACACTAAACCAGTTGCTGATGCGCTAGTTGTAAAAGGCCCTGGGATCGATCCACGGCATCTCCAAGTGGTTCACATATTACAGATGGTTCTCGGGGTGAACATAAAGGTGGCGTGCTCAGACTGGCAGCAACTTACTGCTTCCACCACTAACTGACTCCTGGGTAACTTCGACAAGCGATTAAGGATAATTTTCAGACTACAATATTGACCAGATGGGGCTTTTAATTACACAAAATTATCAAATGCAGTTCCACAACTGGCGCCGTGCAATCTTGGCTTGAATACAGGGAGATTTTATAGAAGTACAGTGTATTGGAACTCTGTTCTAAGCCGCGAACCACTGAATGTTGGAGCTGTCGATACGCAAACGGAATCGCACGTGAACACGACCGTGAACTCCCCGGGTCCCAGACGTCCGGCCCTCTAACGACGGAGTTTCTCAGCAGGGGTACGGTTACCTAGCCGACCTGGAGGTGCCCCAGCTGATGTCCGATGAACCCTGCCCCCTCGTTATGTACGTCAACTTGCTCTCAATAGTAAGTAAGGATACCCTTTCAAGGTTATCATAACACCGCTCCGCGCTTGCAGTTCCGCTTGCCGGCTGAGCGCTGCAGTGGTGGTATCCGTAAAGCTGGTTTCACACGACGTAGCTAGTAACAAATTTGTTCAAAATATTTTATGGCGTACCGAAAAGTTTTTATTGAAATTTGTTTCTGGTTGCTTCAGTGAGTCGTGATTTTTGTCCTATGCTGTTCTACTTCTGAGTTTCGTATGAGCGCATATGTCCAAGTCGTTTCCAGCTATACGGTATCTTCTATATATCTAACTTTTCTGATTTATTGCTGCGTGAGGTTTTATACTCTACTTCTTCAATGCAGTGAAGTGTATATTTCCTTTGATAATCAGAATGGAATTTTTCATTAACGCGAAAGTTTTCTTCCACATATTTGCTGGATGTTTGTAATTTTTTGCTGTGTTTGTGTAATTATTCGTTATTAATCTGTTTTATTTTGTTGCATAAATATTCTTCTTGCATTTTATTTTTCTATGTTTATTTTTTATTTCGTCCAATATTTCGTCCGTTTTACACGCTTATGATATTTCCTTAATTATTTTAAAATATTAAACCATTTCGATTTTATATGTTGACTTTTTACCATCCACACGTTAATTAAAATAAATTATTTGACATTCATAGTACTAAAATCGAAGAATCCCTATTAAATTTTGGTATTTGAAAATCAAATGTCAGAATTAATGAAAATATTATTTTGTTGAAATAACAGGTTTGCGGTATGTAGGCTTAATTGAATGTACTTTGCATACAATCATGGCTCGCATTTTCCTTTAAATTTACCAAATTAAAAAACATGTTGATCGTATAGCTGGAATACATTTATGTACTAAAATAAAATTACTCTCGCTTATATCACTGTTTGCCGCTTGCTTGTTCAAAAAGTCATGAAATACATCCTGGCTAGACAATGTTTCAACGATTAAACTATGTAACATTAACCGCGTATTTTACTTAAAGTTCGTTTTTCATGTAGAAATATAATGGTTAGTAACTGGTCATGTATTAATTACGTCTTTCATTTTTTAAAAATAATTAACGTGCAGAATTATGAGAACTCAAAAGGCGCGTGCACATTAACTGCTAGGCCGGTGGAGGTGATCAACGGAAACCTTCAATATCGATTCGGAGACAAACCTGACGTCAAGAAGGCCAGTGTGCCTGCTTCGTGGTCAAGCGGTGGGCAAAAATAGCTTGATGGAGAAGGGAGAAGGGGCAACCTAGGGTTCTGCCGATTCCCTACATGCGACGACATACTGTTTTCCCCAGCTTTCTTTCACTTACTTATGCGACTTGACACGTTTTTCTCAGAAACCCGATCGGAGTTTTCCGTTCGCCATGTACGTTAATACGCCTCCAAGCATTTCAAGATTTTAATTCGGCGAAAATTCAAAATAACTACTTATTTTATATATTTTAAAATATTTTACTACCATAAACCGGAGTTACTTTGACCTCACCGAGTAACTCTGATCCACCAAAATGTTGGTATTTACGTCGTGTATTGAACAACCTTTATATTTGTTATCTAAAATGAACGAAATGAACTTTTATTAAAGCTCTACTCCAAGTATATTTATCCACAAAAATATCCCTAAACTATTACTTCGAATGTGTAAATAAAGTATAGAGCAAAATTAACTATTGTTTACGGTAAATGAAACTACCGTAGCCTATTTTAGAAATTATTTTTTACATTCCATATATTAATGTCAGTATTCTTTCTTTGATGTTTGAAAGACTTTGCATATAGTTTCACTTTCAATGTGGATTTTTTAATGTCTACTGTTCACATTCTCGCGCTATTTAGCATGCCTCGTCATTTACTAGCAGCAACGTACCTTGCGGGTTGACAAAGAGTAGGTCGAGAAACAGATCTTGAGACTTACTTGACATTAGGAAACTTAACTTTTAGGAATTCTCAACATCTCCCTACCGTACAGACTGTACCTTCGTGATTTATAATCGCCTTTTGAGGGTAGTCCTCGTGCACTGGCTAGAACTCGCACACGCATTTCCAGTGCTAACGTAAATCCCAGGTAAATTTTAAATGTTCGTACCGGCATATTTTCGTTGCCAAACCGACAAAGAAAGTAAAAATCATCAAATAAACTTATCTATGCTCCTATAAACACCTGGATAGTGGTTATTGTATCCGACCCACGCATCAATTTTAATTATTGAAACCTCTTATTTATATAAATCGTACAAATGCAATTCCATTCAGAACTCTTCCTCCATAGTCCCGAAAACGGTGCCACACTTCTTTATAAAACATGCTGTATCTTTATTATTGAATAAATCACAAATATAACACTTCCTATACCTCATTGGTTACGACTGAAGCTCTGCGTACCACTAGGCGGCCTGGGTAGGCAGGTGGCCACCTTAAGGAGGACCAATACCCGCCATTTTCGAATTATTCAATTTTTGCTGCAAGTTCCATACAATAAGATTCACCAAAATTTCTCTTCTGACATTGCACAAATATTATCTTCTTAAGCGTTGTAAAATTGTCACACCTTCACAACTTTAATTAATAGCTTACTAAGTTACCTTCAGGAGGAAGATAGGTTTTTTTCTATCGGTAACATGAATAGTATATGCAATAATAGGCCATCAATGCCAACTGTAAGAACGTTAGAAACTATTCCCTCTACCTTTTCGAAGTATACAACACTATAGAACAATTGTAGGCCAAATTAAATGCAAAGTCCCATTATTCCAAAATGGTGGATACTGATTCACCTTACGGCCCACACACACACCACGTCGAGTGCAACTACTGCTAAACATTCTCAGCACACTCCATATCCATAGTTAACACTGACAGCAGCGACTTCACCGAAACTATTTCATGTTCAGCAACATGGGCTCTCCGTACGATATTAAGAAATCAGGTAAGCAAGATTCTCGTATGCACGCTAATTAGGGATAAGGGCTCGTTTAACTTCTATAATAGACATCACAAACGCAGAACACTATATGTATGTACTGTTACTAGCATATATTCTGTGGTGTCTGAATCCGATAGACGTTTGGTTACATTGAAGTTTTAGTAGAGCCAATTTCATATTCCGTTAATATTGACACGTAAGTAACGTTACGATTTATCGTTTTTTCTTAAATATAACCGGTTATTTAAACAAGTGGCTAGTTCCACAGCACTGCTTACATTTCAATATTCCAGTTACTCTCTGAATCGGTCTAGAATCGTCAGTTTCCAAATATTTAACATAGATCACAATTAGAGTGACCGAAGTACTACAAGTGACTAATCCAGGTAGCATTGTTTATACTCATACGTCCCGAGAGCTGGTACGATAAAGTTTCCCCAAGTCGCTTATGATAACATTGTTTATTCTGAGACAAAACATTCGCGAGCATTTGTGTGTCTTGGAGTTTTATAGTGAGAGTAATCCTTGTGTTGTGTTCACCTGTTGTAGACAACATGAATTATCTTGATTCACACAGGCCAGGCTTCAAGGTTACAGTTATCATTATCGGCCGCTAGTCAGCGCCACAATGTTAAATGTGCGAAACCCGAGCCAGCAGGCGGACAACTTGTGCAATCAACTAGGGCAGCTGGAGTGCGACGTTGCCACGATAGTATAGTGGCTGTGATCTAGGCCCGCGCATCTCCCTTGCTGACTCTTAGTCTCGGTAGTGTGTGGAAGCATAGTGATTGTTATACAGTACACTTCAGCAGAGGACACACATGTAGATGTCCTGCCTTGTGCACACACCTAGTGACTGTGTCTTCACATCCACGCAGTATGATGCTGGAATAAATATAGCACGGCAGATCCGACGCGAAATGCTCGACACGAATAAAATAACTTGTCAGTTAATACGAGTCGAAGCTTCTGCGACATCAGTGCAAAAGCCTCGACACTGATTAACTGGAAAGTTATTTTATTTGTATCCGTCACACTATTGCGATTCCAGCAGGTTTAAAATTGTTAACTTTAGCGCTTAAGTGAAGAAGTGATGCATTTATCTCGTACAAATACTTTGTGCTTCGGTACTAAATGCTTGTTTGCTGTATATGCCATCGTACAGAGGCACTCTGATTTTCGCATGTGGGAATCGTGGCTGGACGATGCCGTATGTCGGCGGGTATTTCTGGGGTTACTCCCGTTTCCGCCGCCCTTCCTTCCAGGTGGCACAATGTATCCACATGTTACTACTACTCACAGGTTCTGTAAATATAATAGTCTCCCAAATCTATATCACTCATGTCACCATATAAACCAAGAAAATGGGAATACTAATACAACTTCAACACATAACGACCTATTTTTTAACGAATAATTATTCTGTGAGAAACGAGCGACAAATTTTCATTACCTCATTTTGGGTGGCGAGAAAATTTTGCGAATAGAAAATGTCCTGTATAGACCCGCACAGTGTGTACAAATTCAAATTGGTTCAGATCATTACAGTTACAAAATTACTATGTTGTTGATAGTTGTTTCTTCGACTTTGAAATTAATTATTGGAAATAACCTTTCTGTTGAACCTAAATTAAGGTCTTATTTAAGTCTTTCCAGCGTTAAATGCTGGAAAACCTAAATAACGATAGCTAAGGTGAAGTGTAGAGTAACAATATGTGAGGTTGTGAGGTAGAATCTGGCACTGCATATGCGTTTCCAGTTTTTTTATGAGTTTCACAAATAAAATATCCTAAAAATTGCAGTGATACTGATTTGGTTAGTGTATGACAAAGTACACAAAATAACAAAACAGTTGAAAAATACACATTCCAGATTCTGTCATTTTTGTTGTTTGTGCCTACATTCATGTTTCGGAGTCTTTGACATTTTAAAATTAACTTACCTTCACGGTTTTCGTTTTCCTGCAGACGAAGTTGAAACACGGAACAAATTAGTTTTTAAGTTCTACATAATTAGCTTTTTTTTTTCAATTTGAATAATAAAACTGCAAGCAATAAAAATATGTACTATATTTCAATGATTTCTTGCTGTGTCGTGAAAACTCTCATTCTCGGTAACCTATCAGTCTATAATTTCGAACAGTTATATTTGGCGGTATTAAAGGTTTATAATGTTTGTTTCCCTAATGAATTTCCAACATAATAGAAAGGAAAATCATGTAATTCATTGCAAGTTATTAATATATTGTTTCTTAAAATCTTAAAAACAATTCCTTGTTTACATTATTAGGGTAGCTTGCCACTGAGTTATAATTTAAACCCAAACGAAATTGTTGGAATTTTTATATAAAGTTTTTATAACATTATTACTTAACATATCTACAGTCTTTCTATCTTCATTACAAAACCAAATTTACTGTACATTCGCTCCTTTTGCGGTGTTTTGCATTCTATAAACCATACAGGTTACCTAACATTGTACCTTTCAATAGCGGGCTGGGTTCAAGTGTTGTGAATCGGAACCAACTTCAGAAAACTACGTGAATATGTTTTGGGTGTAACTAAATAATTAACAAAAGAGTTTCAATCTTCATTTCTGAAAGAACGTATTGAATGTTGCTGTCTTGTGTGTAACGTATTATAATAATATCGTATGGGCGATGCACCTGAGGGCAGGAGTGACACCCACTGAGTTGGAAGAATGTAGATGTGGAGCTCGTAGGCTACCACCGTCTGAGTTGTGACGTGGAGCAGAGCCGGAATGACGGGTCGGGGGAAGCGGAAGTTCCTCGTCCGCAGACCAGCGACATCCGGAAGGTTTCCCATCTGAAGATCCTAGAATCACTCGACGAGATTCGAACCCGGATCGCCGTGTTGAAAGGCGAGCAATCTGACACTCACGGGTTTCTTATTGACATGAACAGTATTAATTTACACAAAGAGTGAGCGGTATTTTTTATACTTAGTTATATTTTCAGAGATCTATGAACCGGTGGTATTATAGTCAGCTTTCAACCACCCAGATACAACATGTTATCCTGAATGGAATCGTCATTTAAGAGGTGAGGAGGGGAACGGGCTATAGCCCACCCCCCAAAAAAAAGTATGTCCAGCCGCTTCAAGGAAACCTGAGTTTTGTTCTATGATGATCCAAGTATATTTAATGTGTCCTACTTGTATATATGTTATTTTTAACGTTCTGTAACAGTAAACAACCACACTTTTGAGACGGCTGTTATTTTTTTACAATCCATTAAGTCACGTAAGTTCTGATAATGTCAAAATACTTCCCGTCAATTAGAAAATATGAACAAAAACATAGAAACTACATACAATTCGAGGCAACTTACAGATATACGTATATTTTTTTATTTATTTTATCTTAGACTTAATCCTACACAGTGAAAGAAAGGCATGCTCTTTCTCTTGCATTTAACCACGAAATTGACAAAAATAATCAAAAAGCCTAAAAGCTTAATGAATATATGTGCCTAGTTTCATCAAATTCAGACAAATATTTTTAGATATGTCATACTATGCTTAAATTATAAACATGGCAGCTGTTTTGAAAATGTTACCATAGAAACACGAAATACACAAACGTCAAGTCAGCGTACTATGTAGAATGTGTGAAACGTATTTGATGACATTCTGAAAGACTTTTTCATGTTTGTCATAATTTATAAGGCGAAAAAGAAAATGCTCGTCATTATGAAATTATGAATAAAAGCTGAATGAAATACACACCAGTCAAAGTAATATGTGTACTAAGTTTTATGAAATCCGAAAAAATATTTCCTCAGATATGTCATTATGCTAATCATATAAAAAGGTCCAAGTTTTGAAAGTATGAACACACGATGAACGAGCTACACACAAGTCAAGTCAGCTAACTAAGCAGTACGTGTGTACCAAGCTTGATAACATTAGGAAAAAATATTTCCTTAGATAAGTCATATGTTAAAAACTAATTTGACAGGGGTTTCGAATAAATATAGTATGAACGAATTACTCAAAGGTCAAATCAGTTTAGTATGTGTTCTATATAACAAGTGTGATGAAATTCGGAAAAATATTTCCTTAAATACATCGTTATGCCTGAAGTATATCAATCGCAACAATTTTCAAACCAAATATACGGCATAAACTAAACACATAATAGTCAAGTAACCTTACCAGGTACTTTATGTGTATCTATTTTAATGTGATTCTAAAATACTGGTTTTTGGATATCAAGTGTGATCGAAAAATGCTAAAATGACAATTCTGAAAATACGAACATGGCACAGATGACACAAAAGTGAAGTCAGGTTACTAAGTACTGTATGTGTACCTAGTTTTATGAAATTCAGTCAACGGGTTCAAAAATTTGGACACATATTCACACACAGGATGGTGGTCCAATAAGCCTACTTTTTCCTTCGGAAAATACGCTCAAACTCAATTTTAAAATGTTTCTACATAAACATTGCTATTTATTTATTCTTTATATAGAAGAGCTGTGCGATGAGGTACCTGCGTATATCAGAACCCGCGTGGCTTGGTCACGACCTTGTCGGATAAAGTGGCAACGTTGCACATGTCTGCGAGGCACCACTACCGTTCTCCGCTTCCCCGAAACGAGCACTCATACTTTCGCGCTCTCGTAAACTGCTTTACACAATTTCAGGTATAGCGTTCTTGTTTTGAAAGATATTTCAGGGACACCGGACTTTTTTTCTTGTCTGTGTATACAGAATCGTTATAAACCCTTTTAATTTTAATATAATTTGATGCCTGGAATATGTAATAGTTAACGTTTTATAATGGAACAGTGCATTTAAAACTTAAAAAGTCAAGATTTTAACGGTTTATACAGTTGAACCGTTTAATGTTTAACAAAAAAAAAATTGGTTGTACTACGACAAAAAATTACAAATATTCGTCCGAATTTAACACGTAACGCCCTATACTCTCATGCACGTGACGTCTGGCCTTAAGATTCTGCATCACCAATACAATTCTGTATAATACTGTACAATTAAACACAAAACATGGTAAAAAACTGAGTTGGTTGCGTGTGTCGGAGCAATTAATGCAAACCATCTACCTGTGAAACTAGCGCAGAGAAAATAGCTAGCTTGAATTGCTAATTTTTCATTGCGTGAACCTTGACCCGCGCAGTAGGCTACTCCGATAACGACGGGAAGACATGTTATGAAACACAACGCGATACGAACACGCCCCTTTGTTTCACTAGCCAGGGAAGCAGCTACACGACATAGTACACTGTTTTCCCGTCTTCTGTAGATTCCCAGAACTATCATGGAACTGACTCATCCGTTAAATACAAATAAATACCTTTGAATTAAATACATACTTCAATACACAGTTCACGATATATGTAGGCCTAGTATAGTAAATGTTGCATAGTATACGAAGATTAGACAGAGAAATACTACGGAAAAGTGCAGGCAAAACATTATCCAGAAATCTTCGTAAAATTACGGGCAGTCAGTTTTCCTTATAAAATTAACTTCATTAAATTACTGGCACTCCTTTTTCCAGAGATACGAAACACTATTATTTAAGTTTTCTCGAGATCTTGGTATACTATTATTTGTTATGTTTTCTCGAGATCTTGACATACAATTAAGTACCATAATTTTCGAATTTGCCGGGATTCGAACCGACAACGTTGGGTTACCAGGCCGACACTAACCAATGTACATCAGTGAAAAGATAGTACGTGAGCGAGTTCCATTCAGTGGTAAAAGACCAACTTTATAAGAGACAAGTTTTGTTTTTGATATCCTGATTTTACAGAACTTCATCAGTATCATTATGAGAAAAAGATTTTACTGAATAGAAATAAATACCTTTAGAGCTGCGTACCCGCCGGCGCGAAACGCAGATAAGAGGTGCGATTTATTTTCTGTCGTGATAAGTTCCATGCAGTGTGATATGTGTGGCCGCCCACTACAGGATAGGTGAAGCGAGGAGAATAAAATGTGTGTTGCCTCCTCGGAACACTTCAGTCACATGGCTGTTCGGCCCTTTGTCTACGCGCGATACGAGTCTGTGGTTATATAACTCGCCGCTCCGCATCTCTTCGTTTCGCACCAGCGTGCATGCATATTAACTCTAGGTGTCATAATGATCATTAATACCGGCATTTTTTTTTTTTTTTACAGAAATACAAATATGCTTCACAATTGTAGAGACACTTTTCCATGAATTCATGGAAAGTTACGGTCAAACATCCGTAAACTGGCAATACGGACAAACTTCCGTAAACAAAAAATTACGCAAGCCACTTCCGTTAAGTTACAGTACTTTTCTGTAAATATTTACGGAAATTTTCAACAGTGAATATGCAAACGGAGTTTTAGAATTCAGTATCGCCAACTCAATTTTCAGTCGGGAACACGATGTTTTGGTTTTCAGTCGGGGACACGATGTTTTGTTGGCCTCGTGGGTGGACGTATTTTGTGCGTTCCGAGTCTCAGAAGCCCAGAAGCTGTAAAGACGAGACAAGCACGAGCAGCACGCCTCTGCATAACCTCTACGTCACTGAACTGGCGTGCTGTCTACTCGCCGACAACTCGCTTCTGTGAAACTTTCTGTGGTGGCCCTAATTTATGGCTAACATTAAAGTTGAAGGTATTTTGTACATACCTACAGCACTTAAAAAATTCTGGGCCAAGATTTTCATAGCTAAAAAAGGAAATATGCTTGAATGAGTAGTGAACGTGAAATGGGTCTACATACGCGTAACGTTTTTTTAACGTTATTCCTAAGAAGTTCTCGAATAATCTTGTAACGGCCGAAGCTCTGCACGTCGGTTGGTGGCCTGGGCAGGCGGCTATCTTAAATTTTCGTCTTTTACACGAAGTTCCATATTAAACTACAAATTTTTTAAGCACGGTTATAAATAACTTAATTGCACGCCTGAAGTGAAACACAGCCAGCAGTTCGATTATTGCTGTTGAGTATTCAAGAAGCTCTTACCCGCCTCGTAAAGGATCTCTCACTCCGGAGAGGTGGCGGTAGTGTTGTACAGAAATAGCCAGGCCGAACGTAACAGAGGAAACGTTGCTTCTTGCAGCTATAATAGAAGATGAGCAGTGACTAGGTAAATATATGTTTATAAAAACGGCAAAGATACAGAAGTGTTCTAAGCGGAAACCGTAAGTTTTGCACTTTTTGCCTGTTGCAAGATGAAATGTCGCAAAGTTTCAGTTCATGACACCAATTCGCGTCGTGAGCATGAAGGGGCATTTCAAACATTATTCCAACAGCTGAGCCAAAACTAAGAAAGCTTCTATGTAAATTTTATAATGTCAGAATGTTCTGATGAAATACTTTATTTCATCAAAATGGACATACAGAAAGAACGTACCAACTACATAAGACCTTGAGCCTGCAGAACGCCTGGCGGTCGCTTTGAGGTGAATAAACATCCATCACTTATAACCTAGAAGATTAGCAGAATAGTTAATAACGTAATAGCAGAAATATACTCCAGAACATTTTTGTCATTCTAATACATAATTTTATATATTAGAAATGGTTGATTATTACCGGTCACACGAAAAGCAAATAGTACAAAATATTTAGCACGAATGTAAAGAAAATGAATAAAAAATTAATAACCGCAAATTGTGAAAAATTATTTTGATATTATAGAACAGTTATTTTTAAGACATCGTTTATAAATAATGTAGTCACGGTTATTAAACGTAAATATGGTCTACTTTTTACAGGCAAAGTCGCGATACCAGGGTGCACATGACGCTTCTGTGTGTAGGTTCAAGTGGGTTCAAGTGGCATCAGTGACGAACAGTCCTGTAAATGTGGCAGATGAAAAACATTTGTTTTAGGACTTGCCATACCATTTTCTAAATACGTGGTTGCAATGCTGCTCTCTTTACCATGTTTTTTCCAGTCTCCTCATCAGTCGCACTCGTGTTCCTGAACCCTGTGTGTACCTGATGACGGGAACAGATTCCAGTTACCATAACGTCGTTAATACTGACTGTTTGAAAAACTAGTGTGTTTTGTTTCGTTTCATCTTTTGTGTCGTTTTTTTTTTTTTTTTTCTGTTTGTGTCCGACATCTTTGTGTTTTGTTTAGTCTCGTCGTTGTATCGCATGTCAACTTAGCTCTTTTTATATTTTTGTTTTTCTGTTTGTTCCTTGTTTTATCTGACCAGATTCCAGTTTTGGAATTTCATGTTGTGTATGTATCCTGATGACTAAAGCATACTCTGCTTATTTATGTTTTCTTGTCTTATTTTTAGTTTTCTTTTGACAGTCATTTATTTCGCAATGGAGTATGTCCAAGTAAATAATTCCAGTTAATAAAACTCATAGTTTTCAGATTTTCGCACTCAAAAGTATCACCAATTTGGTCGTGAAAGTAAGCCGAAACAAGCAAAGTATTTTATGAGAACCAACGGTGCATTATTTTGCAAAACGTCTACACAGAATTGCTCATAGTCTTGCATTTTTTTAAAAGCATTCCTTTAAAAAGTTTAGGGACTGTATTGGATTGTTTTGGTAGATGGGATGGCTAGCAATCAGATTTTCTCTATTTGTGAGATTAGCCGTCTTAGTATGTTTACTAAATTTTTTGCACCAATGTGAGAAATAAAACTATCAAGCACGACCTGATGGGATAGGATTAGTTGTCAGAATCGTCCACTGTCATGCACGGATGCGTGCATTAGTGTCCGCCCCCCTGAACAGAAAACTCATTTCACTGTTACTGCAGTAACACTCTTTGATGCATTCTGACATACTATATTTCTTACGCTGCCACGCATTCTAAGAGTTACTAAACAGGACTAACATTCGCAGAGAGAAATGTTACATGTACAATGGAAAGTGAATGAATCTTTCTGTGGTTTCAAAAATATTTTATTTTAACGCAAATTATTACATATATCAAAAATTCATTCTGGTAGTTTTAACACATATATCATCGTTCGTGTCTGAATTTTTCTGTTGCAATACTGCAAACGGATTTTTAGATTTTTGCCCGTGAAATATCTCATATTTTGTTGTTAAAATGAAGCAAAATGAAGCAAAATAATATTTTTTTTGCTAGCAAACGGTACATTATTTTATAAAACGCTCTGGCAAAATTGTATATCGTATGACTGTAGACAGTCTCAAATTTTTTCAAAGCATTTGGTTAAAAAGTATTAGAGTTATTTGCAATTGTTTGAAATAAATGAAAGACCACGGCGTTAATATCGGCGGTGCTCTTAGCGAGATCTGGAGATATACTCTCGTCAAAGCTCTACAGTCTGATGGTCACTGTTTCAAGGCTCACGTCTATTAACGCAGTTTTTGTTCGTACGGGATACTGTGATAAAAAACACAACTTATTCTTACTCCACTGTTCGAATAACAGTTATGGCGTGTGTGATGCATTCTTACCAGTGTATATGCGGTTTGTGTAGTCATTTTACAACAATTTCCTAGCATTTCATTGCTGTCACTTTAGCAAATCAATAATTCCAGAAAAATGCCTTAACAATATGTAAAATCATAGAAGCAGGAGTACTTTATTGTATTTAAGCTTTCATTAATGTGTTAACACACAAAATATACGGAATAAACACTCCGATAAGCAAAATTTCAATCGCTTAAATACCTTTTTTTTTTTGCCAGAATATTTGAAGTGTGATCTCTGCTTCAGTTACTATCCTTATAAAATTAAAAAACGCGTAGCGGCGCAGCATTAAGGATGCAACAAGAAATGGCCGAGAAGCAGTGCTCACCCATCACAGTCAGTGCCTCTATATACAAGATTAATGACAGGACGCTCTTTAGGGAAGTTGTGTTACGCTAGAGACGACTCCGTAGCGGTAGTCACCTGATGAATATTTTAATGATATCGACCCGACTCATATCGTCAAGTCAACTGCTTCGATGTGAAACACACGTCCTCCTTCAGCTATCCCTACTCAACCAATCGACAAGTCTTGCATACGCCTAGTTTATGTAATAACACAAACGTGTTTAACCAAATGTGGCTGCCCTCGTTTTCTTAGTACTGAACGGTAACAGGCTTGAGACAGCAGCCAACAGTAAAGGGGTCTTTACTGTTAAATGCTCGGCCTGAAACGTCCCTTTAATGGGAATTAATACGCAGGTTAGCGATCCTTGTACTACGAAATGTCCCCCCTGATTTTTGTTAATTTCCGAGGACAGAAAAGTAAGAGGATAATTTTAAAATTTTACTCCTCGTGGAAAATAATTCTGCAAAATAAGCCAGGAAGTGCTAAAACCAACTGGGCAGGTTTATTTCCCCCCCCCCTTTTTTTTTGGAAGTCGTTCAAATACTATGCAGACAAAGGCAGTTCCAATTAGAATTTGAATCGTCAAATTAGACTGAAAAACTATAGGGTAGCTGGGTCATTCCATATCAATTCACCCAATAATTTATGAAAATGTCGCCCACCGACACGGATTTCAATTAAAATTAATATTTGTGTAGTTCTCAGCAAAGTGAAAAGACATAAAAATTTTCTGCAATGTTCCTTGTAGTTTTTTTGTTACAGGAGGCTAAAGTTGGTGTGTGCGAGTGATTTTGTGAAACATGACACACTGCTTAAGGAGTGTGGGACATTTGTAAAAAAAAATCGTATTTCAGGAAATACATTTGGTAACAATATTAAAATGTTTCTGTAAGTAAATCAAAGACTGCAGATTCAAAGAAAAATAGCCTCAAAGCATTTTGTGTTTTGACATTGCAGTAAAAAATTCACTTTTATGAAAATATTTTTTTGTGGGAAAATTGGCAAATTATAAATACCCCGATTTATCAAAAGGCAGTTACATCACATCTATATAGGCTACACAATAATGTAACTAAATTCTAACATGTTACAAAGAAAAATCAACGACTTTTTAAAGACTTTTATGGAAAATGTACCTTAAAACTATAAAATAGGCCTACATTCAGGTACCTGTTGCAGATAATGGTCTGAAGTCTGTTGGATGGTACACAGCAGCATACATCTGGTTATCCTAAGAGATATTCTGTTTATTTCTAGGAATTTCTGAACCCAAACTTTAGTTACTTAGGGTTTTTTTACTTTTAAGGTTTGTGTTGCTTTCTGGAAACATTCCTAGGAATCACTTATGCTTTTTAGATGTGTTTTTTTTTAAATCCCATAACCTCAAAACGTTGATATCCTTCTGGAATGTCCTGGAACATTCCGGAATGTTTCATGTGTCTTGTTACAAATGATGGCAACAGTACAAAAGGTCTTGCAGGCAGTTATACGTTTCATTTGATGGTGAAACATCAGCTGTAGTTTAATTGGGCTGATACAGTTAGTTGTGTCATCGCATCATGTGGTGATATTTTAGAATCAGTACTTCAAAGTGTTGTTAGTTGGAAAATAATGATGGAATTTCAGCCATCTTTAAATATTGCGTCCTGTAGTGTAGGTAGTGAGACTGGGACTGAGTGCCATAAAACAAGTTACACGAATATCAAGAGAAACAGCTTTGCAACTGTTACTGACGCAGATGAAGTGATATCTTGTAGAACTGGAATAAGGAGAGATTTGCTAGTAAGTATTTGTGAGCATCACAGGATTTCTTATATACAAAAAAATGAAACGTATCAAACTAGTTGTTGTGATCCATGTAAAAAACATAAGAAAATCATTACCAAATCACTACGATGTGTAAGTGAAGAATTTGCAAGGGAAATTTTGATCAAATTGAATGTGAAAATAGCACCAGGACAACAGATTTGTCCATCTTGTAGAACATTCACACAAACACTTCCTTTTAATCTATAATAGGAGAGGGATCATCAGAGAAATCAGATACAGCTGAGGAGTGCACTACAGATTATTTGAATACATCAATAAATAAAGAAAGCATTAGAGACCATCAGGACGACCTTAGGTGAACTAGGAATATCCCCAATTAAAGTTACATGCTGTACCCTCTCACAGCAAGCCAGTTTATGGCAAAAGGAAATTGACATCTGCATGTGACAGTTAAGAAGTGAAATGTGTAAAGTACTTGAAACTGAATTTTCTCTCGAGGAACACAAGAAGAGTGTTGCAGATGACAAACAGAAGGCAGAGGATCTAGATAAACTGTTATTCTTAATTAAGGAGACGAGAATAACTCGACAAGAGAAGATTAGACTTTTAACCTAATTCCAATCTCTTGGAGCAGACAACGGATAATGGAAGAATTTCAAGTTACCGAGTATGCCGTTAGGCAGTCAAAACAACCCTTAAAGAAAGAGGTGTTCTATCTGCTCCAGAACCCAAGAAAAGCTGTAAGTTTAGAAACTGTTTAACGAGTGCAAATGTTTTATGGAAGTTATGAAAATTCGAGAATCGAGAATTTAAGGAGATTCCTTTCAAGCAAAACTAAAAGATTATAATCGTACAGATGTGATAGAATGTAGTCAGTGGATAAGCACAGATCGAACAGAACTTATAAGGTGTACTATGAAGTTGAATATGTGACGAAAGTGGTTGTAAAACTGGAACAACTTATTCCACATTAATTTATCGCAAAAGCCCAATCGAAATACTTGAAAGAAACTAAAGCTACTTTGAAACCTGACACAGCAGTTTTTCTCGATTTGTGATAATTATTCATATGTAATCCAGGATGAGGCACAAGGATATCACTGGTCACATGGTGCCTGTACTATACATCCTGCAGTCATTTATGTTCGCTTGCCTGGCTCAACGGATTTGACAGTTTATAATCTGTGCTTGATATCAGATGACCTGGACCATGATGAGGCATCTGTGTATGCAACACAAATAAAAAGGAAATCACCAAGTTACTTTGTGAAAAATGTCAGTTTGTACAAAAGGTGTGTTACTTCAGTGATGGATGCTCCAGCCAATACAAAAATTGCAAGAACTTTAGAAATGTGTGCTTTCGTGTCAAAGGTTTCTCCTTAGAAGCATCTTGGACATTTTTCGCTACTAGCCATGGGAAATCCCCATGTGATGGTATTGGCGGCACAGTGAAACGCTTACTTACTAAAGAAAGTTTCCAAAGGTGTCTTGGTAACCACATAACAGTAGATGAAGTATTCAATTTCTGCAGATTGAAAATTGAACATATACATATTAGGCTTATCAGAAAGGAGCAGCTTCAATAGGTGAGACATGAGTTATCAAGAAACGTAATGAAAGCCAAGACCATACCTGAGACACGTGAATTTCACCACTTTATTCCACTTTCACTACATGCAGATACAACAAAACGCACAAGTTTTGATAGCCAACTTTACCTTTGTTTTCCATTTCAGTGAAATCAAACTCTTGTCATTATATCACAAATATTTACTTCTTTGGAATAGTTGAAAATATTAATTATGAAGACGACGATGTGTCGGTGAAATTCTTACATCCAGATGGACCATCACCATTATTCTACTGGCCTGCAGTTGACAGAGAAGACAGATGTGATGTTTCACTACATAATGTTATCAGTGTTGTTAGTGTACCAACAACTAAAGGTAGTGGTAGGATGTGGTACTTCTCAGAAAAATAGGCGGAGTTCGCTGACATTCACTTCAAGGAACATATCAGTTCGAGGTCTTCAGGCTGTATGGGAATAATATTCATATCGGTGTTTTGACTTGACATGCTGCTTAACTTCTTATTCTATTTTACCTTGATCTGGCAGGATTTCGAATAATATGTTAACATATGTGGTCGTTATAAAAGACAGACGTTATTTACTGTTGTGTGTATTTGTATGTACGTATAAATATACACATATATCCATAACTTATGAATAAGTGATGTGACTAGGATGTTCAGTAATTTTTAAATACTATCACCGTCAATTGTATTACTATTTGAACAATTTTAAGCTACAAGATGAAGATGTCACGTGTACATACTGTAATGTAATTACCATATTTTATAGTTTAAGAAACATTTTCCATAAAAGTATTTACAAAGGTCATTGCTTTTTCTTTGTAATATGTTAGAATATAATTACATAAATGTGTAACCTATAAAGATGTGAGGTTGTAACTGCATTTAGATAAATCGTAGTATTTATAATTTGACAACTTTCCCACAAAAAAATTATTTTCACAAAAATGTATTTTTTACTGCAATGTGAAAATAAAAAATGCTTTGAGGCTATTCTTATCTGAATCTGCATTCTTTGATTTCATTAGAAAAATTTTCATAGTGTTACCAAATGTATTTCCTGAAATATGATTTTTTTTTTACAAATGTCCTACGCTTCTTAGACAGTGTGCCACGTTTCACAAAATCACTCGCAAACACCAACTTTGCTCTTCTGTAACAAAAAACTATAAGGAATATTGCAGAAAAATTTTATTATGTCTTTTAACTTAGGTGAGGGCTACACAAATATTAATTTTCATTGAAATCCGTAACAGTGGGTGACATGGCCTTGGTGAATTGACATGGAATGACCCAGCTAATGTTTACCATGTTTTTACAGATAATACACTAAACTCTAAAGAGCTAAAAGGGCCCATTATAACGGCTCTAGCCTAAACGTCTTGGGTGCGAGTGAAAAGGTGGAAGGGGGTTACACATTCTATTGTGAAAATTTTATTTTAAAATAATTTTATTTACAATTCACATGATAATTTTATAATTCTGTAAAAGTAACAGCATTTAGTGTATTTATGTACCATACAATCAACTTTGTGGTTCGCGAGAGAGCAGGAGTGGGACCTGTAAATAGCTCCGTGCCTTTAGTAAAATTCCCAACACTAGTTTGCACAGTTCAACTAAGGTATTTACATTATGCAAAACGAATGCTAAATTTATACAAGATACTTACCGCGCGAGAGCAATTAATGCGCAAGATTTTGCGCGAAAACTAGAAAATAAAGCATATCCCAAATTCCTAATTTTTTTTATAGCAAGCTGCATCTTTCGTGGAACTAATGATCCTACTTATTGACATTTTGAAAATGTGCACTGAAAAAGCCTCTTGTGGTTACCACAAAATATTAATTTCACTATGGAACACACTATTTTATTTTGTGGTAAACTGCGAAATCAATATCATTATTGGATAAAAATTTCAAAAAGTGTTCAATTCTTTTTGTTTTCACTGCTGATTCACTTTAATTACAGTTACTACTAATGCTAATTTAAATAAGGAAACTTTGGGTACTGCGCAACGAGCGAAGCCCAAACCGGGTCAACCACGTCGTGAGGCAACTGCTAGTACCATACAAAATTCATTTATGGCAAGACGTATGCCTGAAGCATGTAAAGATCCTTAAACAGTGAATTTGGACATGGTCAATGTGACACATTCTTGTTTACAACTGGAGTATTGGGTGGTAAAATTGTTCCTATAGGCTCTATTCATAAGGCCTATTTCTTCTGATTGGTCAGCCTACAATTTTTTAAATTT